>CM029365.1:8946851-8976766 GCA_017140985.1 Hormaphis cornu | reverse complement strand
GGGTTTACTGGAAAATGATGCACATTGGGATTTATCACTTCAAGATGCATCGATCGCTTCATTTCCACATCAAATACGTATGCTGTATGCCATAATAATATCAACATGTTTCCCATCGAATCCGATTGAATTGTGGAATAAATATCGAGATTTTATGACAGAAGACTTTTTGATTCGAATGCGCCATCACACGGAAAACTCTGATTTGATCATAACATTGGAAATGTATAATGAGGCATTAATAGCGATTGAAGATATGTGCCTTACGATCGCCAATAAAGCATTGGGACAATTAGGTATGATTTCACCCAATCGTCCAATGCATGATTTTTTCGATCGAGAATTGCGACGAGAACATCATTATGATATCATTGAATTGCAAACATTTGTGAATTTAAATGTTCCCAAATTAAATGATCATCAAAAAAATGTATACGATACCATCATGCAAGCAGTACAAAATGAAGCCGGTGGATTGTACTTTTTGGATGCGCCCGGTGGTACGGGTAAAACATTTGTAATATCACTCATTTTGGCAAACATTCGAGCGCAAGGGAAAATTGCATTGGCACTTGCTTCGTCTGGAATAGCTGCTACTCTGTTGGATGGAGGACGAACAGCACACTCTGCATTAAAATTACCGTTAAATGTGCAGGTTTGTTTATATTCAATGATCGATTGGCTTGAAATGAATTTGCATTAATTGAGATGTAATTATTTTTAATGTATTACAGGTGATTGAGAATCCCACGTGCAATATATCAAGAAATTCTGCGATGGCGAAAGTTTTACAGCAAACAGCAAGTATTTTATTGGATGAATGTACGATGACGCACAAAAAATCACTTGAAGCAATACACCGCACAATGCAAGATCTGCGTGGCAATCAAAACATTTTTGGTAGTGCATTGATATTATTGTCAGGAGATTTTAGGCAAACACTGCCCGTAATTCCACGCTCAACACCGGCAGATGAGATCAATGCGTGCCTTAAGTCTTCTTTCATGTGGAGATATGTGCGAAAATTTACGCTAAACATAAACATGCGTGTTCAGTTGCAGAATGGTCAATCTGCAGATCGGTTTTCGAAGCAATTGTTGGAAATCGGAAATAGCAAAGTTCAAATCGATAACACAAACGATTTAATTAGTTTGCCAAACAATTTTTGTACAATTCTCCAATCAAAAGAAGAATTGATTGAACGAGTGTTTCCAAATATTATCCAAAATCACAGGAATCACAATTGGTTGAGTGAACGCGCAATTCTGGCACCAAAAAATGTGCATGTCAATGCTATCAATTATCTCATCCAAGAAAAATTGCCTGGTGCAGTAATATCATACAAATCTATTGATAGCGCATTGAATGAAGAAGATGCAGTCAACTATCCAGTTGAATTTTTGAATTCGTTGGAACCACCCGGTATACCGCCGCATTTCTTGAATTTGAAGGTCGGCTCATCAATTATTTTACTACGGAATTTGAATGCACCAAAACTGTGCAACGGCACAAGATTATCTGTAAAAAGATTGATGCCGAATTTAATCGAAGCCACAATATTGACTGGCAAAGCGAAAGGGGAATTTGTACTCATCCCACGTATTCCTCTGATACCAACAGACATGCCATTTGAATTCAAACGATTGCAATTCCCCGTGCGCCTATCATTCGCCATGTCCATCAATAAGGCACAAGGACAAACTCTCCAAGTATGCGGTTTGAATTTGGAGGAGCCGTGTTTTTCGCATAGGCAACTATACGTGGCCTGTTCAAGAGTAGGCACTCCAAATTGTTTATTTGTGTATGCCCCAAATGGACAAACAATGAATATTGTTTACTCAAATGTGTTGGATTAATAATAAAGAATTTGGAAAAAATATATGATTTTTATTGCATTTTTGCGTTGGTGCTGCGAAGCGCACAGGGGTCGGCTATTAATTATAATAAAACTAATTTTAACTATACAACCTATGTGCTATTATTTTCGTTTGAAAATTCACGTCGTTAATTTGAGGAATATTGATAGGGGATCGAAAAAAGAAAGAAGGTAAATAATAAGCATCTGATTTAAGGATTTCATTTAGAGAAAGCAATAACTGCACACGGGCGAAGCCGGGTTATTCAGCTAGTTTATTATAAAATAATGTAAATGTCACAAACTGAACCAAATTGTAATAGAAATCAATTGAGTTGAATAAATTATTGTTTTTAGCTATACAAGCCATTTACTCTTTAGGATGCTGAAACTAAATAAGAAGTTAAGAATGGTTCTCTGTTTTTTGAAATTATGTTCCAATCAGTTTCTTGTACAATGCCCATGTCTTCATCAAGTCTGAAGACACAATTTCTTTTTATTTGAATAGTTCAAAAAACTTGATACCGTCAAAACATAACTCTTTATATTTTGTTTAACATACGATTATTTAACTTAAAGTCATTCCATGAATATTTACGAATCCTAATCATAATATATTATAATAACTTTAGAATATTTGCAACACAATACCCATTCTAATATAACCGCAAAAATTAATTCAAACACATGAATCCTTAATATATTTTTTTTTTTTTCAAAAATTTACGTGATTTTAAATAAACATTTAAATCAATTACCATAAATATAAATTTCAAATTTATACTATTATTTTATATTCAAATAAAAAAAAAAATTTACCTTAGATTTTGTTTTTACAACAATGTTTTTAGATTCTGAGCGTTAGCAAAGAATGTATTTTTTTTTTCTGTGTACAGCATTTAGAAGCGTTTTTTTATAATTTTGATTAATTTTTTTTTTTATTATTACCTACCTATAAAAAAATAACAAAAAACAGAGAGTGTTACTGCAAATGGCTTGAAATGTCCACATGTACCGGGTAACAGGAGGCTTCGGTCTTTACGTTGAATACCACAAAAAAAGTTCGGTTTTAAAATGTAGGTATTTGAAACTTTTTTTGATACTTTGGTAATTGGTTAGTTTGATAAATTTTGTGCGAAAAACGACTATTATATTGTATTGTGTAATCGTCGATAACCCTCGTTGGAAAGGGTGTAAACGTTTTCGCGTTACACAAACGGTTTTTATTGCAAATCAATATTAATGAACGGTGTGCGTTAACTGTATCGTTATTGATAAACGCGCGCCCGAATGTGTTTTTTTTTTTTTTTTTTTTACGGTGAACCGATGGCTAATGAACGAAAAAACATAAGACATGTTTAATTATTAATAACATCGTACGTTATGATTATTTTATTATTGTTGTTGTTATTAAAAATATGAAGCATAAAATTCAAGGCATTAACTCGTTAAAAGTTATAAAATTAAGTTAAAAAGTCAAGTTAATTATTTCGTTGGTTAACTTTTAACTTTTTAAGTCAATTCTTTTTTTATTTAACGTGTTAACTTTTAGGTAATCTGTGATAATCGAGACTCTATTTTTTTTTTTTAATAGTATTAGATAAAAGATACAATTTCAAAAGAAAATAGCTACAAAATCATTTTTTAAAGAGGAGGAAATGTCGTTTGCTAAATGCTAAAATGTACAAAACCGTGATGTGAATTAAAAATACGAACTATTTTCTTTATTTTAAGTTAAGTTACATTTTTCTTCGATAGTTTATTACTTTTAATTTATTTTAGTTATTGTAATGTTTATAGTTGGAATTTAATAAATTATTAAATAAAAAAAAGTTGTCAATACGCCCAGCCTTGGCCTATAATATATATATATGTATATATATATTAAACGATCGTTTATCCCAGCTCAGCCTCCCTCCCTACCCTACTCATCCTTCCACGAAAACATAGGAATTTTCAAATTTCCTGCTAACGAACACACGTGTTTCGACGAGGATACAATTACTGTTAGCAGGCAGAACACGTAAATTTTTGGATTTTAACTTTTGTAAGACACCAGCACCAGCACTTACGACGAACAGGTACACAGATCCCCTCGCGTGAATTTTTTCAGATTTTGAGCATGTTGTGAAAAATATGTATCTATTGATTTTACTGAGATATCTTTTTTTTTTTTTTTTAAATTAAAATTTAGGGTAGTAAAAAGTTATTAAACTGATACTAAAAGATTGGCATTTGAGCATTGACGCTACTTTATTTTTTTATTCACTATACCTAGGTACCCTTAGAGTCGTTCACAGAAAAACGCAAAAAAAGTTCAGTGTACCTATAAAAACAATACATTCTTTGCTGCGCTCAGCACCTACAGTAGTTATAATATAATAATTAGTATATTACAAAAACCGGCGCTGCACCTCAACTCGAAACGCGTGGAAATTAACGAAATAATATCATAATACATAATTTCTAATAGGTTTGGCGCGACTCTGTCGATTTGCTGCGATACCCAAGGACACGCGTCTGCACGCGATGAACGACAATTTCGACAATACAATTATTATTACTGAACAAATGGTATTGGCGATAATTCGTGATCGTTCATTACAATTTTCTATTATACCGTGCGCACCTGAGTTTTTCACGCTGCATATGTTATGCACTCGTAATATATTGTTATGACGAGGTATGGTTTTCGGTGCGGTGTTTTGACAGGAGAGCCAAACAAAATATTAATTTTTTGATAGGTACGGAGTCGTTGCTATTATGACTCGCATTGACATGCGTTTAGTCGTCCGCACGGCATTCGTTTGTTTTTTTTTTTTTGATTTTTTTTTAAATTCAATTCCAACACAAACCGAGCATTTTATAACATACGCCTATTCTATATAAAACGCGAATCATGCATTACAAACGCGTTGGACACGATCGGTACATAATGATCGCGATGCTGTTGGCGTCCGTTTTACGCGTACGTACCTGTATCATTGATTATTATCGTATAATGTACGTTTATCATCAGACGCAGTGCTAGTTTTGAAAAAATTATACGCAGAATAGTCGGACGCTTTTGAATATAATTTAGTTAGGCTCAAGCGAACGCTGCACGGGTCGAACGCGGGTAAAATTTCGGGAGAGGTTTTCTAAAAACTCTAAAAAATCCGGAACCGCGTGGGTAGTTTAATGCTGTGGGTCACTGTTTCGGAAGGTTTAGAAGTTGTGTATTAAATCTGTGAGCAATTTTTAATTGCTTACAGATCAATTGCGCAACGATGCGTAATTGAATTGTTATAATCAAAATAACACCGTTTTTCAATACTTTTTTTGTACGCGTTCGGAATTTATCGGGCAGATTTTTTTAAAAATTTTTCATTCGGATTGCTATGTTATGTTTTACATAACACATTTCATTTTCAAATAACAAATTTGTGCGAGTTACGTATTTTTTTCCCAAAAATAGTCAAAGTTATGACCGATTTTCAAACATTTTCCAACTTTAAACAATTAAATATAAAAATTGTGACTTCGGATTCTCGAAATTTGTTAGTAGCATGTATTTACATATTGGGAACCGTGCATTAAATTTTCAAAACTTTTTGTAGAAAATTACATTTTTTCCGAACAAAAATTACAAAAAAACATTGAAATTTCAAAGTTCTAACATTGTAGCTCAAACGTTTTCAAAATTTCTTGAAATTCGGATCAGACCTGTATCATACCGATTTTAATATTATTTAAAAGTTTCAGCTTATTACTAATTACAATCATACGTTTGCCGTAATTTACTACTTACCTATCATTATAGGTACTGACTTTAAAAATCGGATCATTGTTGAAGAAGTTATCGTAATCAAGTAGTGGTAAATAATAAAAAATCAAAAACACAATTCATGTGAAAAATAATACATAAAACAATTATCAAAAGGTTTATTTGAAATTATTTTGAACCCCTATAACCCACCTCCCTTGTGTTCGCCACTGAGCGTTCCGATTTTTCAATACCAGTTACTGCATTAGAAGAAAAAGTAAATTCAGTATAGGTACGCTAAAGTATTTTGTAAAATAATGAAGATTTAAGCGCTGATCTGACGTATACAACGACCAACGGTTACTTATACTGCATAATATGTAAATATATATTGAGTTTTACGAGAGTGTAAGAAAAAAATCGTTTATACTTGTACTATCGAATAATATGTTTAAACATTTTAATTTATAAAAAAAAGTAGTAACAATAATAAATGTTTGAAAACTAAAATGTAAAACGTATAGTCAACGCGAAATTATACTAGGTACCTACGTACCGGATTACTTGTGTTATTATTTTATTATTATAATATTACACCACTGGTATAATATTATTAATTAAACGGTCGTGCCATTCACTTGCACCGATCCAACTACTTTTGATAATAGTTATAGTTCTCAAATTAATTATACTTACACTTTAACTCAAATTCAATGTATTATAATATATATATAGTATATGAAAAACTGTACGTTTGTGTATTATAATAATATTAACCAACTATTTATACCATATATTTCATAAAATAAAAATAAAAATTATGTACGCAAATGCATATTTAGCAAAATATGTCAATTTATATATATATATATATATATATATATATATAGAACATTCTAAACATATTTTAGATTTAATATCATATATGATTCTATGTTTTTACTATTACAATTGTAATACTTATAGAGTAATTTTTTCCATCATTCCGTATTAACTGACAAAAACTATTTTCACTTTCTCTAAATTTAAAATACTCAGTTCAGAAAAAATAACTGCAAATCAATTTATGATTGCAGTGTGTACTTGCGTATTATTATACTGTACCCACTTACAAAATAAAACGCATTTATTTTAAGATTTTGACAAATGGATATATCTATGAAAATGTTACAGAATATACTGCACATTAAAACACAGATATGTTAAATTTGCGTCAAAAAATGCATTTTATTTAATTTTTTTCATTTTAAGATTACATACGAATAAATTGCTGATATTGGTTGTACGTACTGACTATACTGATGCAGGTTATTTTAGCTAAAAATAATTTAAAAGCCACTTTTTTTTTTTTTAGTTGTCTAACTGTAAAATTCCATGTATTTACAAAAAGTACCTAACCGTGTGTAAAAATTAAAATTATTAAATAAATGTAAATAAGTAAAATAAATGAAGATACTTCTGGGGATTCGATCGGCTTTTTGTGTAAATGTCTATGAAGTATATAGATGAAAACAATAATTATTGTAGTTGCGCGTATAAAAATGGTTCGTGCTATCTTTAACAAGTCGACCTCTTCAACAAACTATAAAATATTATAAATATTAATTCAATTTTATTTGAATGATAATACGTTGACCTAGAATATACTTAACACAATATAATTGATTAAAATGTCGAATAAAGAACAACTTTGATTCACCTGGAAAATTCTTTTAGTACCTAGCTGTTATTACTAATAAAAGCCTTATATGTCACTACTAGATAGCGTACAAGGTAACTGTAGCAAGTTATAAGAGTGAAAAAAATTTGTTTGGCCTTATTCATTATCCATGCGAAACAAGAGAAACAATTAATGAAAAAAAAGAAGAAAGCAAAGACTTTTCTAAATTACAATTACATAACAGTACTCGAGAAAAAAACAATAGGTTTATTTTTTTATTAAAAATGAGCCGCAGTAACCAAATAAAATCAAGTCCTTTTTTCATCCTTTAGCACAAACACAACATCTATACTTTTGTAATAGGTGTAATAAATGAACCTATGTTTAGATCAACAAGATATTTTTTCTTTAAAAATTAATTCCAATTTCACACACACAAACTCGTTTATTAGTGTTCTGCAAATGTTTTGTAAACATTTGAAGTCGTTTTTTACGTTCGTTCACGAAAAGTGTTTTTAGCGAAAAAAACATCATCAATATACAAATATCATACAAACATACGTTTCAAAACACGTCAAACCGAAAAAAGGCTGGGCAAGTTAACTTTTTTTTAATTTGTTTAGTTAGTTGAAAAAATTATACAAAAATAAGTTAAAAGTTCATTTTTTAAATATATTAAATTAAAAGTTAATCATTAAAAAAAAAAATCAATTTTACTATTGAAATATATATTTTTAATTAACATGGTTTTTGTACACCTGTAGTATGGCATTTTCCCCGCTTCAAAAAATTAATTTTTTTCACCTATTATTTGCTTTTGTCTTCCAACTAATATACTTGCAGGATGTTTCCACACGTAGAGGGTATATACTAAATAATATACAACGTAAACTATCAAGATATTTTTACAAACTTACGTGTATACCGAGTATATTATTATCATATTGTGCTTTCGAGACTCAAATAATTTTAAAAATAAAATGCGTATTGGCATGACTGAAAATACACTTGTACATTGTACCTACTATTAAACCGACGATTGAGTGCTCCCGAATGTCTTGTATGTATACGTAACGTTTTTGGATACTATATAGTGATATGGTCTCGAGTTTAGACCAGCTGCAGTTTTGAAAACTTGAATTGGAAGAAACTTATAATATACGGCTGTGTCGGAAAACTCATGAAAGACTCAATGATCCTTAAACCAATATTAAACTCCCGAACCAGCTTTTTTCGTGCTGTCGACTACACGATACGTCCTTTACCCTTATCACTCTAGGTCGCGAGGGTAGTTTGACGGGGTAGCGACTACGCTTTGGACGTTGGATCACTAGTGTAAAAGTTGTGGTTTAAACGCATTATTTTATATCTGAGAGCAACGATACGAATCATTGCCGTCGAAAATACGATTCTAGCGAGCTCAGTTGTCTAGTATACGTTCTGGAAAAAACCAAATTTAACGATAAATATGGTCGAAAAATCCACGTATAAAGTATTTCGATTTAGAAAACGTGTTATAGTTTCAAACCATTTGGACCATTATTCGAGGAGTTAATACGATTTCGGTATCAATTGCATAATTTCATTGTTACGACCAAATCGCAACGTTTTTCAACACTTTTTGTTGTAAGCGTTCGGAATCTATTGGGCGGATTATTTTGAATTTTTTTCTCATCAGATAGAACGTTTTTTTTTTTTTTTAAATAACATACCTTCGTTTCGATTCTTAAGTGACGAATTTGTGTGAGGTACAAATTTTTTTCTAAAAACAGTTCATGGGTATGACCAATTTTCGACAAATTTTCAACTTAAACGAGTAAAAAAAAAAAAAATTTGTGACAACGGATTTTCGAAATTTTTTTTAGTATCTTACGTATTATGCTTGTTGTTAACCTCGCGTTTCAAAACTTTTTCTCGAAAATTAAATCTTTCGCGTCGAACAAAAACCACAAAGAAAATGGAAAATTTTGTACTTAGCTCGAAAATTTTCAAAATCGCTTGAAACTCGGACCAAGCCTGTATTTTATCTATTTAAATATTTTTCTAAAGTCGCAGCTCTAGTAGTCCGTTCACTGTTTTAGAAGTTACGGCCAAAAAAAACTACGTCGATTATGTCGGGAAACACGTTTGCCGCGGTTTTTAACGTTTCGGGTCAAATTTGACCTACCTCTTTACACCCCTCGCAGTACGAGCCTTTCATTAGCGGCGTAGGCGTTGAACGCGAAAATCGGAACGCCGCTTGCGCCCTTAAAAGTGTTCACAGAAAAAAAAACATCGTAAAAACGGTACCTACCGTACCTACTACACGTTTCGCTAACGCTCGGAATCTGAAACCCGGGCTACGCGCGTGACACCCGTTAGTACAGCGTGCACGTGCGTGTGTATTATTTTAAGGTTGGCCGCGCGACGCCAGCTGCTGCCGCACTGCCGGTTCAGGAGTTCAGCCCACCCGCGGCGCCGCCGTCCGGCCTGCTGGGCCTCGCGCAGACCTCGGCCGGCGAGGCGGCCAAGACCGCCGAGAAGTTGTTGTGGGGCGCGGGCAAGTTTCTGCTGGACGCCGGCGAGTCGGTCAACTACGTGATGGACGTGGCGCTCGGCTCCGTCCTGGACCTGCTGAGGGTGGGCGGTCGGGCGTACGACGCGGTGGCCGCGAGGGTCGGCCACCTGCCCGTCATCGGGTTCGGCGCGGCCGGCGTTGGCGAGGCGCTGAAAACGGCGCTGGACGCGGCGGACAGCGACGTCAAGCACAGCGTGCTAGTGCGGAAAGCCGCGTACGACAAGCTCCGCCACAGGATGGCGGAAATCGGCGCGCGGCTGCGGGAGCCGTCCGCCGCGCGCCCCGCGATCGTTTTCCCGCAGGCTTGACGAGCAACGCGACGTTTTTTTTTTTCTCCGAGTGTCGAATTTTTTTAAGAGTATAGTACATTTTTGTAAGAAACCCTCCGACGTCGGAAGAGCTATCGGCCAGTATATATATATAATATATTATATATATATATATTTTATAACACTGTAGTTTAACGTGTGTACTTAAATTTGTTTGTGCGAAATCCCTCCGCGACTGCCGGACTGCCGTTTGTATAATATTACAAGTGACTGAAAAAAAAAAAAAAACGCGCTTAACAATATCTTTTCGGTTGGACCGTTTTGTTACTACAACACTAATTCCGGTATCGAACGGGTAATAACGCGGTGTACAGCCGTTTTTTCGCAGTAGACAACACACACATCCGAAACCGTCTTTTGCCATAAAATCGTATAGATGGTACTCTCGGCAAGCTAAACCGTTTCTTGTATTTGCCTTCGGTCATGAATATAGTTGTAGCTATTATAATTTATAACCTATTTATACTTTGGTTGTCGACTATATTACGTTTATTAACTGTTTCTACTGTATTCATTCTCCGCTGACACCGCGTGCAGTACCGCGTTTTGTTTGCCCCGGCTCTTCCGCGGTTTTACTGGGCGAAAAGTTGAATTTTTTAAAAAAAATCCGCTTTCTTCTGCAAGAAATATTATCAAGTAATAGTACACCACGTTTCGATCATAATTCAATTACAGGAAACTATTTGACCAATCACAATATTATACTATACTGCTGCCGGATACGACTTCACGTGATCTGCACGTTACAAATATAGTGTCTAAGTGGAATAGCGCCCTAATAGTTTTTTTCATCATAGTTTTTAGCCGTTCGAAACTATAAGTATTGTTTACAGTTTAAACTTTCTTTTTCACTCATATTTTACCGACGTTACAATTAATACCGTTAATGAAGTTTTACTTTTAAGTGTTATTGATTTAAGTATAATACCTAATTATTAGTTTTCTGTATTGTACACAAACTCGCGATAATCATTGTTACTATATAGTTGCGTATCGTCGTGATTCTTCATGTGGATCGTCTAACTTTTTAACTGTATTTAACTTAACATTGCAATTGAATAAAATACAATACAGTTAACAGAGTACCTGTATGCGATTTTTTTTTAAATATATTTCTTGCACCAAAATTTCCGTTTTAATTTTATTACATAAATTTTGTGAACATTTAACTATCCATCAACACTATGTAACTTTTGATTACAGAACATATTAAATTTGTACAATGAAACTAGATTTTTTTGTCAATAGAGAAAATAACATTTAAATATGTTTACGAGAGGTAATTAAAGATAGGACAAGCATTGTTTCTATAATAATTGTAATTCTTTATTCCTTAATTATGTTGTATAGGTATTTTATCTTCTACGTCATCATAAACCATAATGCACTATAATTAGTGGTATATAGGTACAAAAATCTTAAATTGGATGACATCTCGTCTAAATGAATTTAAAAAAAGATTAACATTTGACAACTTATATAATATTTGAACATTATTTCTACGTTTCACTATTGTTTTATTTCTAGCGTGTTGAATTAAGTGCAAAAAAATGTGGTATTCTAAGACAAAAAAAAAAAAAAAATTACAGATCGAAAAATATGCGTAATACACGTCAAATTATAGTATACGGTCCCAATAGCAAACGATGTCCCTAACGAACAGAAACGTATTGTTTTGGTTAACTATTGAAGTGCAGCATTGTAATATATTTGTATACAGTGTGCACGTATGTTGAAAATATTTTTTTGTACAATGACACTCACAGAAAACGTGGGTGAAACCAGATGAAAACGTGGAAATCGTTTTTTTTTTTAATTTACTTTGAATGAACTTCTGTTTTGAATCTGTAAACTTGTTTCAACAAAATAAATGTATTTATTCAACATGTTTTTTTACGTTTCCAAATAAATATATATGTACCCATCAATAAAAACAGTATTGTACGTAATTACTTTTAAGTAGGTCACTAGGTTACAATATTTCAGTTAAAAAATAAATCTTCTACACACTTAAAAGTCTACGAAAACAATTACAAACAATAGATGACTGATTTCAAACATGTTTATTTATTGCCATTCCAACAGATGTATCTAATTCGCTTTCAATTCGAGCCAACAAACTTTGCGATTTTCTCGATATGCGCGATATATTATGTATTCTTCTACACAATATTATGTAAAAATTCATAATGTCAAGTCATTCATTTCGAAATTTTAACGGTTTCGTTTTTTTGATCGTAACTCAAAAGTTCAAAAAAAGTTTTTGACCAAAGTACATTCAAAAGCTGAATACCTATTCGATGAGATTAAAATTAACTATGAAAAGATCGCGGAGCGCTCCTTCTATGCCCGAATGAGACGTGTTTCCAGCTGAAAAACGAGGAAAAAAGCCGGGATCACTCTAGGTCGCGTGGTTAGTTTGACGGAGTAACGACTACGCTTTGGGTGGGTCACTGGTTCGGGAGTTGTGCGGTTCAACCGTATTATTTTATGTCTGAAAGCAATGATAAATTATTGCCTTTAAAAGTACGATTCTGAGCCGGCTCAGTAGTCTGTAGTAGGTATAAACGACCTGGTAAACTTTTTGAAAATTTCAAAGTTCTAAACTTTGCTCAAACACCTTCGAAATCTCTTGAAACTCTTACCAGACTTGTAACTTACCTATATTATTGTGTAAAAGTTTCAGCTTGTTCCGATCGTTATTTTGGATATTGTTACGTGGCCAAAAAAAAAAAAAAAAAACTAAATCGACGTGTAAAAAAACCGCGTTTGCCGCGTAATGTTTCTGCTAAGTCTCTCCGAGGTTACACGGCGCTGTAACTTTTTTCAATTTTGAACCTTCGACTTTTAGAACCCACAATCATGGTTCTTTCGTTAGAAGTACCGGTTGTTAACATCTAAGCGTACCCGTGATTCACTGCGAGACCAATGGTGCAGGCATAATCTGTTTTACAACCGATCACGACGTGCGTTCGTTTTCCGCACAGACACACCTACACGAATCGTCGCGTGAAATAATTTTGTGAAATGTACCTACAGTTTTTGTTGGACAGGGCTGCGCGCCGGAGGAGACCGAACCGACGCAACCCGCGACCGACGCCGCCGAAGCGAACGGTCGGTCGGGCCTCTCGTCACTGGTGTCCACAACGATTAGCGAGGCGTCCCACATCGGCTCGGAGGTGTCGACGGCCACGGACGAGGCGCTGAAGGCCGTAGGCCGCGTCTCGGTGGCCGGCGTGCGCCTCCTCATGAAACTGTGGGGCGGCGTCAGCCAGACGACCGCTGCCGCGGGCAACGCGCTGGCCACGGGCGTCAAACAGGTGAACAAGTACACCAAGCCCGTGCCCGTCATCGGGACGGTCACCACGGGCGTCGAGAACGTGGTCGCCGGCGTCGCGGACACGTACAGCGACAACTCAAAGTTCAACCGAGCCCGCCGTGATCGGCTCGCCGAAGAGTGGCTGGGACAAGTGAACAAATTCACCCCGGGAACGGCCAAACCTGCAGCAGCGGCAGCCGGTGCCGACGCCGAGCCGGCGAGCCCGTAAAAATATCAAGCGTATAGGTAATAAAATCGAGAAAAGGATTGTTTTTACTAGGTGTACCTTTCCATTAAATAGGTATTAATTTTTTCATAATAAGTGTGGTATAACAATTAATCCGTCGATTAGACAGTAACGAAGCGTGACCATCGACGATATCAATCGATATAAGTACATACGTAATACATTCGAATTCGGGGGGCTGGTGCCGAATAGAACCGGAATCTTAAAACCCCCAGTTTTTTGAAAACCCCGACCGAGCCGAAACAACATGCTATTGTAAAACCTAAACCGGAACCTGAATAAAACATCATCGTAGAACCTTTGTTTAAACAATCAAATTACCGCTTGTTTTTAACCTCTTATTAAATTTTCAAAGCCTCTAATTGTATTATTTATGTTTGTTTGGAAACTACACGTTTTTTTTTTCTCTTTTTTCACGCTTAGGACTATTATTATTGCATTGTTTATTATTAGTTATGATGTAACCTTGTATATTATATTATTATATGTTATGATTGAAAAATAAAAATATCGATTTTGCTGTAATAGTATTTATCTAATGCGTGTATTTTATATTACGCGATTAAGACACCGGTAAAAATTTGTATTCGAGACATGCGATTCCTCGCATACAGTCTAAACGCGGAGTTATTACTTATTATTTTGTTTGTTCTATCATTTTTTCTCGTACCGATGTTATTTTTCTACTTTTTTTTTTTCTTGACTTCTCAAACCAACGCAATAATATTACATGTATCACGTGTTTCTTTAAAGTGTTCACAAAATGAAAAATGTTAGGGCGTGATAAATTTAACGGACTGCGGTTTTATGTTTGATATTTTGTGAAACGATTCACACTAGTTATTCGCTGAACAAAGTCAACAATTAAAAAAAAAAATTATACATAGAATACACTTAACTTAACTTAAGTCGTACGTATAACGTGACATTAATTTCGTATTCTTTTTCACCGTTCGATTTTGCATATAGGCGTGTAATTGAAATCGAATGTGAATAATATGGAGTCATACCTATTCATAAACTAAAATATACATCTTAGATAGGTAATAATTATTTATGGTTGGAAAACCGAATTGATATATCGACTGCTTTCAAAAACAATTTAAGACCTAAAAATAAGAACACAGTATATACGTAGGCATGTGTGCATAACAATAGTGTATTTTTAATATTTCCCAATTAAAACATTTAAAAAATATCAACCACTGATGGTATAAATATTTAAAAAAATAATTTTTTAATATCATAAACAATACGAATGAATACATTATACGTTTAAGTATTTCAAGTGTGTGTATTTCTTATAAAATTTTCGGACAGGTAGCAAATTTTGTTTTACACAGGTAACGCATTTAATTTTCAAATCCTAAATAATAAATTCATGTAGGTCACAAATATTTTTCTGAAGATGAGCCAAAGGTATGACCGATTTTTGACAGTTTTCCTATTTTTAAAAAAAAAAAAAATCAAGACTATGCGTTTTCAAAATTTTTAAGTAACGTATGTTACATTATTACATGCTTGTGTTAAATAGTTTCGAAACTTTTTGTGGAAAATCGAATTTTTTATTGAACAAAAAGCGCATAGAAAATTTTAGAGTTCTATACGTACCTCGAACATTTTCGAAATCACGCGAAACTCGGATAAAACCCGTAATCGATTACCTATTTCAATATTTTGTAAAAGTTTGTGCTAGTCCCGTCTATGATTTTGGACGTTACGGCCAAAAACCTCAGTCGATCATGTCAAAAAACACGTTAGCCGTAATTTTTAACGTTATAACCTTAAATTTCACTAAGTCTTTTTGGTTCTATCGGAATTCGTCAGAGGCATACCGGACTTTGAAAATTCCTTCTATGCGAAAAGTTGTTGAGAAAAAAAAAAAGAAACATCGTTGCAAAAGTAAAATACAATGCTGGTGTACGATATTTGAATTCATCGCTCTCTGCAGTTGCAGGGGAATTAAAAAAAACAAAAAACAAAACGAAATGTTAATTAAGTCGACGTCCAATATTGCGACACTTAACGGTCGCGTACCTATGATAAACACGAGCGCGTATTTGCCACCTCATAATACGCGGTACCTATTCTATAACGTCGGGCAAGTGCGCGCGCGGACTATATAGGTGTCTCCTATTTGTTTTCGAGTTGTGTACACATTTTATTCGTAAATTGGCGCTGTGCAATTATTAGGCGCCGCCGATCGTTTCGCGTCTCCGTCCCGATCGTCGTTGATTAAATATAATTAAAATTTTTTTAAAAAAAACACTCTTCCACAAACAACATGTTACACGCATGCTTTTCTAATATATACGTATGTATAGGACCCCTCGTTCCTCGGCCGCGCGCGTATAAAAGTGTCCGAGACGAACCGTTTCGGCGTTATAAAATATCGTCGTAGTTTACGTGATCTGCCGCGTTCCTGAAGTTTCCGGAACGCAAGATGCGAAGCACTCACGCCCGGTTCGCCAGCGTCGGCACGCTGTTTTGCTTGGCCGTCGCTTGCAGTCTGTTCCAAGTACGTAGTACATAGTGAATACAGGCGAGTTCGCAAATTTTTTTTTTCGCTCGTCAGGTTAATCGAACAAACAAAACGGTCAAGTTAAGTTGAATTTTTACCGTAGTAATACGAACGAACGAAAATCCACTTGAAATGAAGATTCATATTTTTCATTCACATGTTTTCGTACCTACAGTACCTGCTATATACAATACGACATTTTCTCCTTTTCGAAAAACGCGCAGTGTGTCTTTTGAAATCTTCTTCTTATTGAATATTTTTTACAGAACTTCGGAAAAAATAAATGTTAATCGTTACAGATATCAATAATACTTGTAGAGTGTTGACGAGTTAAATTAAACAAAAAAATTAACGTGTCAAGTTAGTTAACCAAATTAAAATTAACTTTTTAACCGGATTTTAACATTTAACGAGCCTCGTATGTACACTAACTATACGCGTATGGTTCCGTTCGGGGCCGGTGGACTGACGAGTTTAGACGTAATATTATGCAGATCGAGAAACTGGCAAGGCTGGGCGAGATAACGACTTTTCTTTAACGCGTTAAATTAATTGAAAAACAAAAAGTCAAGTGAAAAGTAGATTTTTTTCATTTTTTAAATTCGTTAAATTAAAATTGACTAACTGACAAAAAAAAAATTTACTTTAAAACATTTTTTTCCTATTTTCTTCTTACTTACACTTATTATTTTTTTTAAAGAGTTTTACATTTTTTCTGGTGCCTGTAATACCCGCAAATACTACTTTTAGTAAGTTAATTTCGTATGCTAATTTAGAATGGCAATTACACAATGTAATTTAGGGAAAATCGGCCAAGACGAGTGAAAACTGAAGATGTTCCGGTTAAACGTGATTAAATCATCGCGAAGTTGCCCCGTTCACACTTAGTTCGTCGATACTGCGATTACTCCTTAGATTACTGTTCAAACGCAGATTTAAAATTTCTATATGCGTTATTATACATTCTACAGATGCGGTAAAAACATTGGAATTTTCCGGTTATTTCTCAGGTCGTTTTCAAAAAATAAAAGATTTTAAAATTACATCAGCTAATACATAGGTACACAGAAAATGAGCGCAAAACGTTACAATAACCGCCCTGTAAAATAGTTATTCATATACGTGGTTTGTCGTCGGCTAGAAAGTTTTTGTCGCGGAATAAAAAAAAAACCGAAAATATTTGTTGATTATTGATATTAGACCGATGTGTAGACCTCGATTTAAAATATCTCACATTTTCTTAAACATCTGAAAAAATATTTGATCGTAATTGAAATCATCGAAATTATTTTTGCTTATTTGTCGTGGTACCTGCGTAAGCTAAACGAATAATTTACACAAGAAAATAAAAAGTTATTACCCTGAAATCGAATAATTTTAGTTACGACTATTCATATACAGTCTTTAAATAAAACATACATTGTATTTTTTGGTTTTAATATTTTTTTGTTGGATTATTTTGGCAACATGTATGAAAAAATTATCTTACGATTTAAGATTTTAAAGAAATTTATCATTTTAACCAGCTGCTTAGGATTTTTAATAACAGATTATATAATAATTAGAGATTTATTTCTCTTAGGTCTTAACTTAATAATTGTTTAACCAGGTCTTTGTGCAATAGGTTATCAAAAATGTATAATTTTTTTAGATCTTAGATAATACTACAGTATTTATTGTTACTAAAACTCAAATTTTATTAAATAAACTGAGATATTATACAAGAAGAAGAAGAAGAAGAACATAAAACTACATACAAGAACATATAGAATGTCATTGTATGAAAGTCAAAAATTGATGAGAATTGTCAACATTTTTACAGTGATAAATACATTTTAAAACTTCTACCAAAATAACCCAACAAAAATATATAAACCGACAAATTATCAAAATGTGTTCTTTTTAAAAATATCATATATTATATCATATACTGAAAATGCTTCAGTTTTACAGTGTTAAGACATTTTTTTTTTTTTTTTTACAAAAATTATCATTTGGCATCAAAATCGAATATTTTTAATGTTTTCAAAACCGTGAGATTTTAAACGGAATTCGTGTGGTCTTCAAAAACATAGTACATATCAATAAATTATTAATCGATTTTAATTTTTTTCGCTTGATAAAAACTTTTCCGCAAAAAAACGACGTATCACGTAAAAAATGATTTGTAATATATTATACTATGTTTAAGCCACACCGCACAAATCAGTGACACTCCCAAATGTGTGACCTACTCCACCCGTGACTCGTTTTTCTTTATTTTGTATCGTGACAAAAATAGCACAGACAATAATTTATGTTGCTCCACGAAACGCATTAATATTTTTTTTAAAAACATTTGCAACGGTAAAAATCGTTTAAATTCATTATTTAAAACTTAAAACCAGCTTCAACATCAATAATATAAATATGCATTCGAGGTATGACAGCTGCGTGTAAAAATAAAAGTATTTACCGTAAAGGGACGAACATTTCAACACACACATTCATTTTTAAATTTAAATATACACTATCCTCAAAGAACCGTACATTTTTATCTTCTGAAATCATCATTATATAGGTGTTCGCCATGAGCTTTCATCACCCACAACTATACTTCAGTATATGTGGTTCATCACTTGTATATTTTTGTAACATACGCATACTATCCATCTTTCTTGGAAAAAATTTTGCCATTGGCGGATTTTTTTTTAAGCGGCGTTTAAAATCAGAAGATAAAGAAGCCGGGATCACCCTTGGCCGCGTGGTTAGTTTGACGAAGTCGCTTTGGGTGGGTTTGGAAGTATGTGGTTCAATCGTATTGTTCAATATCTGAAAGCAACGATAAATCATCATCGCCTTTGAAAAAACGCGTCTGAGCGAACTCGCGGTCGTGTAGTATTACGTCCTGGTAAATTTTTCGAGAAGTTCTATACTAACCTTTAAAATTTTCGAAATCACTTGGAACTTTTATCAAAACCTGTGTCTAGTTCCGATCATTTTTTTGGGATGTATTATGGCGCCAAAAAACTAAATCAAAAACACGTCTCCTTATAGTTTCAACTGTTTAACAATATCGAGCTTTCAAATTTGAGA
Source organism: Hormaphis cornu (assembly GCA_017140985.1). Classification (NCBI taxonomy): domain Eukaryota; kingdom Metazoa; phylum Arthropoda; class Insecta; order Hemiptera; family Hormaphididae; genus Hormaphis; species Hormaphis cornu. The sequence goes on along the minus strand of CM029365.1, from coordinate 8,957,458 downwards.
GTCCCCTCAAACAGTACCATCAGGGTTTGAAATTGAAAAGCGAAAAAAAAAAAAAAACGCGTCCCAACACGACCGCGCGTGGTATTCTTCGAAAATCCGTACAAAACCACCGGAGCAATCAACTTGCAGCTTATTGTTTATTTTTCTTCTCGCCGACCCGCAGCTAGGAAATGGGGAAACGGTCGAAGGGGACGTTTCGTCCGCGGCGTCTTCAACAACCGCTAGCGACGGTCTGGTGACCGTGCTGACGGACACCGGCTCGTCGGTCATCGACACGGCAAAGGAGACGACCAAGTCCGTCGAGGAGGTGATGAAAGCGGGCGGCCGGACCACGCTGGCGTTCGGCAGCATGCTCAGCCAGTTGTTGAACGGCATGAGCGCGACCGTGGCCACCGGTACCGAGTATCTGGCCAGCGGCGTCAACAGCGTGGACAGCTACGTGAACGGCTGGCCCGTCGTGGGCACGCTGTCGGGCGGCGTGAGCAAGTTCGTGTCCGGGTTCTCCACCGCGTTCAGCGACATTTCCGCCAACGGCCGCCAGAACCGCCAGAAAATGTTCGCCAAGCTCCGCGAGCAGCTGGACCAGAGCGCGTCGGGCGGCGCCGCGGCGGCCACCGCGGATTCGGTCGCCGCCAACTAATCGCTATACTACGTAAACGTTACAGTGGCGTCGTGTTTTTCCCCGAGGGCGTACGCAGGGGACGTCGAGTACACCTCTCTTGGCTACACTATTTTTTTTTTTTTTTTTCAGTTATCTCGATCATGTAACATTTGAGAAAAACACAACGTAATGATTTTTTTAAATTGAATAATAATAAAACAGGTTTTGCCCGTCCTTAACGAATTCCTGCGGACGCCCTAGCCCTCTGTATCATTCAAATCAACGATTGTATCATAATCATCACTATCGTTTGACGTTGTGTACCACTATAAAAACTCTCAGTAACATATCGTTCGTATTTGTACTTGTTTACAGTATGGCAAAAAGAAATATTGTGAACCTATATCTTATCCGATTTTACCTTATTTCATTTATTCGATTGCACTTACGGCGTAACATAACATGATGATTTCGCGTTGTGACCGTTTTCAACAAAATACATAATAATACGCGTCACGTTTGTTGAGATGGTTGCGCTGCGTAAAAATGGAATCCACGTCATTGTGATGTCGCAATGAAAATGAATACAAAAGTTTCACAATGCCTAAAAAAAAAAAAAAAAAACAACTACTACGTTCGCATACAAAATACACGGTCATATTGAGATAAATTATTTGATTAGAATGAAAAATTAATGAATCGACAGCGATCAATCAATAAAAAAAAAAAAACAATCAACAAAACGATCACGCGACGTTTCTATGTTTGGTGCTGAAAGTTGTGCGACATTCCACGCAGAATTATTCCGTCAATCGATCGATTTTCACAATCGTCGCGGATTATTGCAGAATCTTTGTGTTTTTTTTGCTTTGTCCGAGCCTTTGTTGAATTTTTAGACGATTTCTTTCTCTTCTTCAACGAATCCATAAACGTATCGGCCGAATGAAAACCGGAACCGCGAGCTACGTCAGAGACCGCGTGGTGATAATTTATACACCGTAATAATGCATTTTAAACTCATCGTGTCGATGAGAACAACATTTTTAGATCTGCTGCAGTACAGAAGAGATTTGATGGGAGCAAAGTATCTCTTACTATTTAAAAAATATTTTTGAGTATACGTAGTATGTATATTGTATACATTTTTCAATTTACTATGTATTATAGTCTCCTAAAATTACGAAGAAAATTACTGCCGGTATTATTAAATTTCAATGTTGCGTATATATATATATTTATTTTCGAATTTTCGCGAGATAGAGAGATTTTCATCCTATATACATTTGAGACAAATTACACGTCGTCAGATCACTCATTGTACTTTTGGCCTGTTGCGGTGACTCAAACGTGAAATATTTAGCGAGGTGTTATGTTATTTTCTTAGCACAGTTTTTATAACGCGTTTACCGCCGGGTACTCTTTGCGGTGTATTCCGTCACTGGATCTGCTGCAGGGATCGCAAAAGGACATTGGCGAACACGGGCGTTTACGGTTTTAGGGGTTAGAACGCCTCCCGAAGTATAAATAGTTATTTTAAAATCGTATTTACGAATTTCAATTAAATTTTTTTACTTTAGATTCTGAGCGTCAGCAAAGAATGCATTGTTTTTACAACGATGTTTTTTTTTTTCTGTGAACAATTTGTAAGGTACGCTCCGATTTTTACAATCTAACGAAATGTCTCTGAACACTGCAGATTGTATTTTGAGGGGTCTTAAAGTTCGAAATTTGAAAAGTTACAGTTGTAAAACTAAGGAGAAACGTTAGTTACCTTCGGCAAACGTATACGTTACAAACACGCTAGATTAAGTTTTTTGACCGTCCAAAATAACGATGGCAATTTTACACGGCATTCAAATAGGTACGGGACAGATCCGTTGAAAGTCTCAGGCGATTTCGAAAAATGTTGAGCCGAGTATGGAGCTTTGAAACTGTTGAAAAACGTACCAATACGTAACTGTACACATCAGCTCGCTCAGAATCGTATTTTTGAAGGCAATCATTGCTTTCAGATATCAAAATACAATGCCTTCCGAACCGCCGTGGTCCGCCCAAAGCGTAGTGTCGTTTCTCCGTCCGAACTGCCCACGCGACCTACAGTGATCCCGGCTTTATTTTTAGATTTTTTTCGAAATTTTTTCCCGCGTTCACGCGTCCGCTGAAAAGGGTATACCCACCCTATCTACTTTTTTGCTATTTTATCGCGGGTTATTTTACTACATCCGTGGTTTTATTCTTCAACGAACCGGCAACAACAACAACAACAACAACAACAACAACAACAGCATTATAACCGACGGGCGACGCAAAGAAGACGTTACGTTCTTTACGAATCCGCGGTGCATCTGTCACCGCGCCGCGGTCGTGTTTGTTTGCGCGGCGGCTCGCATTATTATAATAATAACGTTATTATTATTATTATTATTATTATTATACACTTCGCTGAACGGAGACGTGTGTTACAAAAGTGTACGTATCGAATAAAATGGAAAAAAAAAAATATTCACTCGACGACGGTGCACAACACCGACGACAATGAGCATCATTGTGTGCGTCCGGCCGAGAACTCGCATATTACGTTTAATACGTACGTCGATTTTTACACGCCGACCGACCGGCACTTTATCACAGCTCTTCTGCTGCCCGCGCGTAACATATTTTCGTCGTCTCCACCTTTTTGCGGTTCGCATTGTGCTTCCGAAACGAAATCCGCGGTAAGTAAGTACAGGGTGCGGCGAAAAAAACCTCCGCGAGACCTCTAAACACCGTAACCGGGTCGCGAACGGTGTAAAAAAAGTGTACGTTTCTGTGTGTAACGCGCGTGTCCGTTCCGACTAGTCGGTGTCAGAATAATCACGACGTCTCGCCCTCTTTTTCCGGCCGAGGCCTTTTCGGTATGTGCGTGTAGTCGTCTGTTTTTTCGGCTTTGCTTTCGACGTGGTAGCCCCCGGGGGGAAAAAAATCGCGCGAACCCGATTCCCGGTGGCGGCCGCGACCAACCAAGCCCCGGAGAGAGACGTCGTAAATAATACGCGCGCCCGGGACAACGCTGACCGAGTGACCGGTCAGCTGTGCGTGCTGTCTCGTATCTGGAAAATCGCACGAAAAAAAAAAAAATCATTCGTTCGGCCGGGGAAAGTCTTCGAGCAGTCTACACGACAATTAGACGTGTACGCCGTATATATACGCACGTTATTACGAGATATATATATATAGATAATATAGATATTATATCATCCCGCGACCGAGCCGCGATGAAAACACGTGCTGAAAACGGCGCACAAATAAAGCTTTCCCGGTCCCGTTCAAACACATAAATTACGTATTAACGTGTACGCTAAGGGGGGGAGGGGGAGTTATTTTTGCCGCACCTTGTATGCGCGCGTGTCCCCCCCCCCCCACGGTCTTTGCGGACGATGATGCGCGAAAATTGAATAAAAAAAAAAAAATATCGAGAGAAAAAAAAAACGTCGCATCTGCCCGCGTCGTCACCACCGCCGCCGCGTGTGTGTATACGAATTATGCCGATCCGACGGATAATGTTATTATACGTCCGGTACCTATACGTAGTTATTATAGTAATCCCCGTCGGCGGAGTTTGTGCATCGTGATAATAAATACGTTGTTGCACAAAATATCCGTACGACTAATATATTTACCTACGTTATTTGTGTTATTTTCCGCAACGGTGACGAGTGCGCGCGCCTGACGAAGAAAAAAAGTAAAAAGAGTAACAATAACAATAATAATATGTACATATAAACACGTAGTACTTTTAAACCGTGGCCCTTACACCACGGGGTAATCGAGACGCGCGTGTACAACGCAATACATTTTAATCACATAATGGACGCAACAAACGCGGGGTCGTATCAGCAGTGCACATATTGTACGTACCGTAGTGCCCTTATTCACTCATAACGGTGGTGAACCGCGTAGTGGTCTTTTTCTCCGCGATCAATAATAATACGAACAGTGCGAGAGCGGCTCGGTTACGATATTACTGTACACACCGGCGTTCGATGGTTGATGAATCGCACAAACTTTCGTGTCCACTATCGTAGTACACGAAACACGTAAATATAATTTTGCGTTTTATTACGAAAAAAAAAATCAGACCAAAGTAACCACTGGAGTCCTTATTAGAAAAGATTGATATTAACGAGTTAATTACTAATATTGTCTAAAACAGTAGAGCTTATCAGAATTTATCATTCGTCGACTATTTTCAAAAAATTCAAACGAATAAAACGGCAAGAAAGCGCAAGTGTACAAAGCGATAATATCACCGATTCTGTAAATAGTATTTCTTATAAATACCTATTACGGTTGGTTTGTTACGGTCGGAAAGTTCTAATCGTGGACGGTTAAACAATCAATAATACAAAAAAAAACATATAATGTAAACAATATAACGGAAATTAATTATTCGTTGATATTAAATATTACGTAATATTGTGAAGACCGAAAGAATCTCCACTTTTTTAAACATCGAAATCCATCGATTTTTATAAGTACTTCGTTTAAAAAATACGTTAAAGCCTTTTTTGCTTATTTCACCTTATGCGGTATACGTGTAAGGTAAGACACGCTCAAATACAAAAACAATTTACTATTTAGTTTAAACGGCACGAGGATAATAATATTATATATTATCTTGTATACCACCTATACAATATTATTAATTATTATATTTAATAAAACATATTTATCTTCAAAAAAAAAACAAAGTGCAATAAGTACTCTGACGAAGTCTGCGTACTGCTACGTGTTTTTATTAAAAAAAATCATGGCATTTTATCAGTACATATTGTTTATATTGTATGTAAACACAAGTGTGACTATTTCTCAATTACGCTGAACAGTACAGGTTATAATTTAATAAATCTATATTCGCTGAATTGTATGTATACACTTTATAACATTTTAAGTTAGTTATAGATATTAGCATTACTAAACGTTTTCTACAAGTGTCAACACCAAAAATAATAAATATTTTTTTGTAGTAAGAATAAATCATAATAGATTGTATTAGTTGAGTGGAAACTTATGAGTTTAAAAAATAGTTTAAAGGAAATACAAGGAAAAAAAAAAACAAACGTTGAACAAAAAGATAAAAAAGCATCTCTTTAATATATACGATAAAATAAATAAATGATTTTGTTTAGCACCTAACTGCGCTTTAAAATTTCTCAATTAATTTTTTTAAAACGTTCTAAAGATGCCGCAATTTAAAACATCCGGGGGTCTTATTATCTGTTAAAGCAGCTCTCTTCCTCTAACGTTTGTACTTTAAAAAAAATTAAAAATCAATCTTTGAGGTTAATTTTTAAGTGTAAAATGTACACACGTGATTAAATTCGGTAGCCGTTCCATGCAGACCAGTGTAAAAAAAATTGTATTTTATCCATAAAAATACAACACTTAAGAACATAATATCAATAAATTGTTTTTTAAGAAAAACATAAAAAAAGAGTATTACTATATTATTGCTTTTAATTGTATTTGAATAGAAATCCGTCGTTGATAGTCGTTATTTTTTATGTATTTTTTTTCTATTGTTAGCAATATTGCATTTTATTTCCGCCTTAAGCACTGTTCAAGATGAAATCGTACTAAAATATGTTATAACATATCTTGTTATATTTTATCAAGACTATGACGAAGAATATTTTAATGCTTGTCTTAAACATAAAATGGCCCAGTTTTTGATGTTTTACTGTTATATTACACATGTGAATAACCTAAATAGTTTTATGTGTCAAAAAATAAAATAAATAGTGAATACGAGCACATAAAAAAATTAATTACATTTTAGTGGCAATGATTAATCAACTAATTCGTTTATAATATACTTATTCATTGTTAAGATGGAAGGTAACATAATATAAAAGCCATCGTATTTTACAACAACACTATTGCTGCAGCGAAAAAAAAAAAAAATACTCAAATGTAATGTCAATAGTTTTACTTTGATCGAGTCCACAGGTTGTTAATGAGTTCAGCGGCAATTGTGCAAACACATAGTTTTTTTGAAAAAGGTTTATCAATGTAAATACGAGATATTTCAACTAAAATACAGTCAAAGTAGTGTGTAGGTATACCATAAAATAACAGTTATTGGATAGACTATATTGTATTATAAATAATTATTATTTACAAAACCAATGCGGACAAATAACAAACAAAAACTGTCAAAATAATACTTAGATAATTATTAAAATTGATTCATAATAATAGTTATACTTGGGTGTTATTGTTAATTTTATATGATGCTTATTTAAATATTATTACTAATACATCTATATACTTCGCTTTTTCCCGTTTTTTTTTCCACGACAGACAACTGCGAACGACCATATCTATAATTTAAATAGTATTTATTTTCAAATGAACATGTACACAGTTAGTACAACTAAACTATATTTTTATAGCAACTGAAATATTTCTTACTGTTTACCACATTATTTTATTTCCGTGATACAACACGTTACATCATTGATTTTCCTCGATGAGTATTTTTTTAAATTTATACTATACAAAATCTATAGAGTAGCATATATATATACCTACGTGAAAGATGTTTGATTTTTTGGCGTTGAATGACTCGTATTGAAGAACTTGCCCACGACGACACTCGACTTATCGTTGAATTGATTGATTATGGCAACATCTATACACTATATATTATTTATTCGTATTTATTTAAATACTACAGAAATAGTTGCAGTTATTGGCCATTTGACCCATTTTTGAGGATTATCAGACATTTTTTGAAATTGTTTTTTTTTTTGTCAGAATGTTTATCGAGTATATTGTTTCTATAGATTTTTCATACGTACGTATATGTGTAATATATAATACCAAAATATCTCAAACTGATTTGTCACAACAAGCCAATGAATCGCATATTGTTTCATCGATTGAATAATGTAAGAAAAAATGCGGCTAACGGGAAAACACATAGAAATTAACACCGAAAGTAAAGCGCATTGATTATAAAAATTAGCTGTATTGTAATGAAAACAAAAAAAAAAAAAATCTTTCCAACATTTCTTAAAAAAGTGATATAAAATATAATTATGAGATAAACATCCATATAGACTCAAAGTAACCCCATCAATAAATTAGTTTAATTTACCGCCGACAGCTAGTTTCTTGTTTTGATTCATTGATTTTTTTAACGTTATAACTGTTTTTGATGTATCTATATTTGTATTTTAAAAGGAAAATAAACTATTCGCCTATAAACGATATAGGGTTTGTTCAAATTTACAAAACAGTACAGCAAAATACGTAATACGAAAAAAAATTATAACGCGTTCTACTAAATTTTTAGTGAAAAGTTTTGTTTTAAATATTTACTTTAATTTTGATAAAACATCAATACATAAAAGATTTGATCATATTTTACAAAAATTCTGCGGCATTAACTTTCCAATAATTTTCTCTCCAAATGTTTTCATAGAAACCCTGCAGACATCAGCATGCTAACAATTACTGTACCTACGAAAATTGTTACTTTGAGAAATAATAAAAATTTTATTTCCATCATCGATTTTTAGGTAATGAACGGAAACGATAAATTTTACTGCGATTCTTCAAAATATGTATGAATTTTTTACATTAATTTTTATAGGAAATTAATGCTAATAATGTACATTTTCAATAAACTCGCATATGGCGTTGTAAATTAAGGTTATTTGAATTTACAATAATGTAATCGATAATAATTATTATACTCGGTTCTTTACTTATTTACCTAATTTATTAAGTATCGTGAAATAAAACAAATTTTTTTTTACTAAAACATAAATTTATGAGCGTAAATATATGACGACTTGTGTTGTTTGTCAAAAGTATTTGTAATCGACACTATTTGATACTTTTATACGACGATATTACATAAAATCAACCAGTGGTTATCAAAATATGATAAAATACGTCATATTTTTAATTTGTTTGAATCGCTTGTTCCTATAGTATAGGTACTGCACATAGAAAAGAACTCACTACGATTTATTGTACAGATACCGCCGATTGCAAGTAGGTACAAAATACCACATTCCGATTATCGCTAAAGAACCAACTGTTCAATTAAATTGCACATAGAGTAAAAAAAGGTATAAAAAAAAAAAAAGAAGAAGAAGAAGATATATTTGTTATAACTACAAAACAATTCATTGCCACTTCCATTGAAATTTATTTCAACTACAATCAGTGTTTTAATACCAACATGCACGCCGTTTAAGTTACAAACACCTAGTTCAACATCCATGTTGCCGACGAACGCTTCGTTATTTTAGCTAAAATCACAAGCATATAAGTTACCACGCGGAATATTGCATAGAACTGACAACTATAGGTGCGTATTAAAAAATGTATACCCGTTATAAAGTGTTTGTTTGATCGTACTAAAACAGTTCATCGTCAAACGTTACAGCCGTATCGTAGAAATTTACGTTAGACTTGGAAGAACTCTGAAAAAATAAAACGAATTACGGTCGAAAACTTTGATAAGAAATTATGTCGCGTCGTTTCTTTAGAAACGTGTCTCGTAAATCGGTAATTCAATACGTCGTCGTGTCAGTTGAACCAACCGATACCCGTTTGATGGGTTTCAAATCAGTTTCACGTTTAAACACCGAATTCGCTAGAAATACGCGCGTGTAGGTAATCCGGCCGACGAACAGTAACGAAATGAAAGCTTTACTCATAGGCGTCCGGGTAGAAAAGTACATTGATCGTCGTGTAAATGACGTGTAATAATCAACAGTGTTTCAAAATGAATTCTGTAGTGGGAAGATTCACTGAAATCAATCTGATAATGTGTAGTTCTAAAACATTAAAAATGTTAAAAACTCGAGAAAACCGTTCAACACGTTAATAAGGATGGTGAGGCTTGGAGCTCCTGTTACCAGGCTTAGATCGCGTGATGCCGTTTGCTCTTTCTCTCACACGATGAATCTCACTCTCGGACAGAATTTCGTACACCAAAAACCGAGTACCATATACACCTACCTGTATATTATTATGCGAGTCTGTGATAAGGGTCGGCGGGGCGCCGTCAAAGTCTGATTCGGAAAAAAATAACCGTTTGCTCGACTCTCTATAGTTTCTCATCGCGTAACCGCGACCCATATTTTTTTTTGCTAAAAATTAATCAATATGATACTGCGCCGCACACCACTTTCGACGCGCAGAGGAATACGATAGAAGTGTACACAGTAAGAGTATAATAATGGTACATTGTAACGAATAAACGCGGTGAAAGGGATCGGAGTTTGATGAGCACAAAGACCACACACACACACGCGGCGATCAATCGGCGTTGCCGCCGCGCCGACTGCGATGCTGCTGCGGGGTGGTGGACGAGACGATGACGGAAACTGTACGCGATCCGTGAACGCGCGCGAGAGACCGCCGTGTTACATTATATTTTCGTGTTATTATTTTTCGTTCTCGGTGTTCTACACGTTATATTATACATTGATATTGTTACACAACGTATCCCCGGAGTCGCGTTTTCTTCCATTTATCGAACTATTGTTATCGTGTACCGCGCGGTCGTGTTTGTTTTATTCAGTCCGCTTGACTAAACGTTTTTATTGGGTTCCCTCGGTGGTATAATATCATCGCGTGTACCTACTGCGTATAGGGTCCGGCGGGGACAACAACAACAACAACAACATCGTAGTATCATATTATTGTTATTATTATTATTACGTACACACACGCGGTAATGTGTATATTGTACTGTTTGTATAAATAATACATTATGTATTGTTAGAAACGAACAATTGGGAAAAAAAATACAAATAATATTATACTACCCTCTGAGTGGACTACCCCGCGCGAGTGGACGCGACAGCCGGGCTTCCCGGCGAACGCTCCGCCTATAACATGGTCGTTATAACGTCATTCTCGACGAACAGACCGACCGAACCGCGAGAGGAGTACCTACCTACATAATATTATAAAAACCCGCAAACAAAAAAAAAAAAAA
>CM029365.1:8901785-8946751 GCA_017140985.1 Hormaphis cornu | reverse complement strand
GGTTAAAACTCGTTAAAAAGTTTGATCAATTTTGATTGAGTCACACGTAGCCGTCAACGTTTTTATTTATTTTTTCGTCGACTTTTAACTACCTATTGTAATAAGTTAATAACATTATTTTTTTTTTAACGTGTTAAATTGATCTTCGATACGTTTTTTTAAACTATTTAAAAAAAAAAAGTATATAAAATAAAATAAAATTTCAAGAGAAAATACGAAAACCAGTTTTCGAAGCGGAAGCGAAAATGCGATGCCATACTAGGTACAAAACCGCGTGAATTAAAAATATGAACTAATATCTTTATTTTAAGTTAAGTTTTTTTTTTTTTTTGTATACATTTAGTTGAATTTTAATCTATAACAAATGCAAGAATGAAACAAAATTAACTTTTGTCAATTAACCGTAACGAGTTGACAAAAGTTGTTTACTTGCCCAGCCTTGAATATAATATACACACGTAGGCGTATCTCAGACTCGTATTTTGAAGAGCCGAAATTTAAAATTTGCGGAGGGTTCATTTGCATTAATCCCGCCCTGAAATATGCTGTTCCGTGTGTTTTGTCAACCGATTTCAAAGAAAGAGGAGGTTATTTATATTCAACTGTTTTTTTATTTTCGTTACTCTGCCAATTATACGAACCGATTTTGATGATTTCATTATTTCTTATTATTTTTGCAGCAGTGTATTAAAATGTGGTTCCAAACCAATTATACCGTTAACTGAAAAATATTATGACCGTGCGGTTAACAATAATAGTTATTAAACGCATAATGTGAGTGATTCATTTTTAATTTCATTAAAATCGGCTTCAAATATAGGTACGACTAAAATACTATTTAATTTAAAATATTTTCACATTTCAGTATCATATCCAATAATGTTGTACGTTTTCGATTGAAATTCCAATTAATTTATTAATCTGAAGACGATAATATAGTATACGTTTACCTATATATATATATACATATACACCGCCTAATAAAAAATCATATTATGATACACAATCTCCCGTACAATATGATGTGTGATATCGTGTGTACTGACAGCGGTTTAGTAATCAAATGACCGTGTAAAAATAAATTAATAGTATGCCTACTACTCGTACGAGAAATCTGGTAGCTCGGATGTGACATACGATATAATGTTATAAATATTAAAAAATATTAGTAGCCGTTTTTTGAAAACCCGCCGATCCGTTCATAACGCTTGTTGAAGTCTTCGGTTAAACGTATTACGGCGGCAATTCTTTGTCTGCCTTATTGAGTTGTGGGTTTATTCGTGCCGACTAAGAATAAAGTAAAAAAAAACAAGTAAAAAAAAGTATTATTAAATAAATTATGAATATTAATAGTAATAGCTCTCTAGCCGGAGAAGTTATTTTCGGCTTTTGGTCGATTTCAATACCGAATATCATGTCTATTTCCCGAAAATCTCGTGAATTCGTCTTTGTACCGTCGTCTCAACAGAATATAGTTTCGTGTGAGCGGTGATCGACCGAATGAATTCATTTTTCTGCGACTGCCGATTTTGAATCGGATAGGCTGCTGCTTGCTTTAGTAACTGAAAAAAAAAAAAAAAAATCCAAGAAAACAAAGTAAATTTCCATTACAACATGTTTAATCGATATTGTATTCATTAAAAGTTATTTTTGCGAGTCTCAGTTTAAATGATTACAATTTATAATTAGTAAACGAGACATTTATAAATAGTACATGCAAACAAATTTAAAATAAAAAAATCTGAAAAAAAAAACAAAATATCCAATAAAATTATAGTAAGATGTAACGTAAAATTACCTAAAAACGCCAAAAGAGTCGCTCGAACCAAAAAAATGCCAAATAAAGCCCTATAAAAATTATGATATTCAAAATCTGTACCAAATTCTGTTTTTGGGATGCTCCATTTTGAAAATCATAAAAAAGAATTGGAAAATCCTAGTCCTAAACACAGGATAATCATTTATTATTTTACGGACAGTTATAATATGTAAGAAAAAAACTGAGTGATAACACAAACGTTATTTCAATATAAGTTCCTCTTATCTGCCACACGCATAAAACGCAAGCGCATAAAACAAAAACGTAGGTAAATAGTGGTTAAAATTAAGACAACTCTTATACAATTAGTCACAATTCGTACGTGATAAATCTTGTTATACCTCGCTGAATAAATAATTTACATATACCTATTACTATTATTTGATGTAACGTTACTAATGAACTCATCAGTTGAACACAAAATAAATATCGTTAAAAATTACATCGCATATTGACATCCACGTATGGCCATGATGACTCATGATGTTCGTTTATTAGTTTTGTGACTCTGAACTTTGAACTTAACGACACAGGAGCTAAATGAGTACCTCGCGAGTTAAAAAATATTTTTTACATGACATTCATATTACGTCTAAACACTTTTAACGAAAAACCAACAGTTATTTTACGCGTGGAACAAAAATCGATTTCAGCGGAAATTTTAACGTGGACTGTTTCATTCTGTTTTATTTCTCTCGCTTTTGTCGATTACATAAAAAAAAAAAAAAAAAAATGGTCAACTTAACTCGGTAGAATAAAAGAACCAATGACTATAGCAGTCCATAAAGAATTTCGCGAAAAATGGAAACGACCCATGAATTAAAATAATTACGGAATGCCGAGCTGATGTCGCGTTCGCAACAACGACTCGCGTACGACACTCGTTCGGATGTAAAACGAGCGATTCGCCCGAAATTGAACGTCACATAATTTGACGGCGCGATGCGGAGATTCGGCGAAGATCGACAAGAAGCGGCGAGTCGTGAAAGACGCGACACCACCATTGTTCCGACACGCGGACGCGGGTTGTTTGGTTCGATACGCGTATTTTTCGAACCCGCGGGCTTAGGGATGTAAAATTACCGGCAGTTTTCTATCGGGAAATTCGCTTTGGTAAATTACTGGTAATAATATTACCCAAGTGAAGAAATTATTATAAATTGTTTTGCTATATTCAATCTATATCTACATTAAACAGCCAATAGTGTAAAAATCGAACGGTTCCTTACGATTAAGATTACCAAAGGATTTTGTGTAAAACATTGAATTTACGCATTATAACGTAATACATTGTTCGACGTTGGAATTTGCAAAATAATCTCAATCATCTTGAACGAACGAATTCAAATTTTCGTTCACGGGCTGTAAAAATGGGTTTTCACTACACAAACAAAAAATTTACCATTGAAATGGTCAAATGTTTTTTATACAAATTATTTTCCCGATAAATTACTTATTTTAATTTTACTTTACTTGAGTAATATTGCCAACCAACAACATTACTACCCGCGGCACAGGAATCGATCGACGCCAGATGAAAACGGGCTGACACAAATTTAACAAAAATTATTCACCGAAACGTACGAGTCACTGCAATTATTATCAGTACGCGTTTTTGAGTTGGCAAAAACTTGTACAAAATGCCTCATCCCTTAACACTATACACTCAAAGTCAAATCTTTTTGGTTAAAATCGTAGGTATTATCCCTAAGGATAGAACGACTAAAAAAGTTATGTAAGTATAGTATTATGGTCGATACATAGGTTCTCAAATCGAACCGATGTTATTGTTGCTCACCAAACGTACAACGTATCTTTTAGATTCTGTGTGCAACAAAGATTATGTGCTGTTTTTACAATAAAGTTTTTTTTTTTTTTCCTGTGAACACTCTTTCGGGTAGAACGAATGTCCCGATTTTTAAAGTCAGTAACTTTTCTGATAGGTTCATATAAATTTTGCACCAGTGTTACCGCGAAAAATTGAGAATTAACGACGAAGATTTTGAAATTTTTAGTACCGTGTTGACGTTATCGCGTGTAAAGTACCAGTTAAGACTTTTTAATAATCGTTTAATTTTACATTTTTTTCGAAGGCAATGATTGCTTTCGGATATTAAATAACATACGTTCGAACCAAAACTTCCAAACCAGTGATCCGGCCGTAGCTATATTACTCCGACGTATAGAGTGGCTCTTTTTCGTTGTACGTTATTATGATTATTAGGTATCGGTTCAAACGTTTTTGACAGGCAATTTGAAACGTGTTCAACGCAAAATTTAAAAATGTCTTTATAAAATCCGCGGTAGCGAGACGATCTTACACAAATACGCTTTTGTGATCGCGGCCAGCAAACGACACCTGCAGATCGCTGATTCGAGTCACAGGTATAACATTATCGTTTTGAGATCGAAGGAAACGATATCACACACGAGTGTTCACGCCAAGTACCTAAATACTATGCAGTATTATTCAATACGTTTTTGCGATAATGTATATTATTATTATTATTATTATTCAATCTAGCGCGTTTGATTCGGGTTAGTAATTTGCGTGTGGTATTCGCGCACGTCATGTGCGCCGGTATGCGGAGATATTATTGCAAGAAAAATATACAAAAACGCTATTCGGTTCGATGATTCTCGGATCGATATGGCCGATTCTCTATACGATTCGTTGCTGCTGCTGTTGCTGGAGTATTGTGTATAAATCTTATTATTTTTACTTCCATTTCATATATATACATACACATTTTTATAAACTGGTTGGCGGCGCGTTTGTGTGCGCGCAGGGGATGCGGCAACAAGTTAATAGGAAATTTCCGCTTAATTTACCCGGCTCGCGCGCGTACACGGTAGTGTGTGTGTGTGTGTGTGTGTGTATCATAATACGATATGATAAAATATAATATAATATACAGTATGTATATTATCAACGGCGGTGTGGACATATTATTATTATTATTGTTATAAGCCGCACCTACCGTTTTGATAGCACGAGCAACTACCCTCTCGTACGAACATAATATAACAGGACACGACTCACTCGATTGTGGCAGTGGTGGTGGTGGAACCATCGGTTTTTTCTCTCTTTTTTTTTTTTTTTCGTATAAACGTATCGCATGTGCGGTTTATCTTTGACCGATTCACGTGACGGCAGCCAGTAAGCATCCGGACCGTCTGTAACGCGGAACTCTTCTGAACGTCACGATATTTTTGGGCGCATCGTGAGAAGTCGAAATCGATCGCGCGCGTTTCCGGGTAGGTAAGTTGTCAACAATGATATTTCACTTCAAACTAGAAGGGACTAATTTTTTAATAATATTTTTGCTGTAACACCGCGCAATTTTCGGTCTTCAACTCGGTCAGATAATGTGTTACGATTAAGTCGTCGTGTGACAGACGCGCAGAGGCGTCCGCAGGAATTTGTTAAAGAAGGGGGCAAAATGTTTTAAAAAATCTTCGTGTTGTGTTTTTATTATTATTATTATTATAACAATAAAGATAATTGACCAAATAAAAAGCCAAGGGAAGGGAGGGCGGGTCTTGGTGAAACGGTAAGCATAGAGGTAGATACTATGCGAGAGGCGTATCACTCGTTTATGCTAACTGATCTTTTGTCAGATTCTGCAGAGCGAAAAATGTATTGTTTTTACAACGATGTTTTCCTTTTTTTTCTGTCAACAACTTTTCCTATAGAAGAAATGCGTCGATTTTCTAAGTCGGTACCTCTCGTGACAGGGTTATGGACTCCGAGGGGACTTTGGTCAACGAAAACCAAAAAAAAAAAAAAATCGAGTACTTTACGGCAAATAATTTGAAAATTTTAGGTCTCTAATGACGTTTTTGGATGAAAAGAGTGCTCCAATCGTTACATTGAATACAACATAAATGTTCGGCTTTAAATTTTGTTTTATTTGAAGCATTTTTTGACATTTTGATTATTTTCCGAGTTATGTGCCGGAGACGACGAAAATGGCAAAATCGCCAAATCCGGCGTCAGAACGGCTATAATACTAATTAAACTTTCTTTATAAAAAATTGCTTCATGTTTTTTTCAAAATTTTATGTACTTAATTAATTTAATGTGTTATAAAAATTGAAAAAAATGTTTGCTTGATATAATACACTATTTTTTTCCCCCCCGTGTAAATATACGTAGTAATCCGCGATCTTTTTTATACATAGATTTAATTTTTTTGGCCGCAACGTCCATAATGACAATCAGAACAAGCTGAGACTTTTACATAATATTAAAATAGGTAAGATACAAGTTTGATAAAAGTTTCAATTGATTTTTTGAGCTAAGTATGTATAGAACTTTGAAGTTTTCGAAAAATTTGCCAGGACGTATACTAGACAACTGAGCGCGCTCGGAACCGTTTTTTCAAAGGCAGCGATTTATCATTGCTTTCAAATATTAAATAATACGTACGTTTGATCCACAATTTATTTCCAAACCAGTGACCCACCCAAAGCGTAGTCGCTACTCCGTCAAACTACCCACGCGACCTAGAGTGATCCCGAATTTTTAGATTGGTATCTAATTAACTTTTTAAGTTATAGTTTAAGTATTTTTCAACATAAATTGTGTAATATATAGATATTATATATTTAACAGTACTTATAATAGCACGCATATTAAATTATAATTACAGTACCAACAGTACGTCATAATATATTAATATTTTTGGTATACTATTTAATATTTAATAATAATAGGTATTATACATTATGTACCAAAAATATTATAAGTTATAAACTTCTAATAACAATATAAATAGGTTCTTATGTTTATAAACAGCAATAAATCCAGGATAAATTGTTTTTTTCAATGTTGTTTATACTTGAATAGCATACTAGTGTTAGAATAGTAATTTACAAATGATTGTATTGATGTTTATTAATTATGACTATAGTCAAAGAATTGAAAAATTATATAGAGTCACTATTTTGTTTGTTTGTGAAAATTGTATGCTTCTTATTGACGATTTGAAAAATCGAAAAAATACGTTTTATTGGTGTAAAAATTTCCGAAACAGCTATCCGATTACTTAAAATACACCCAAATACAGTATATTGACATGCAAAAAAAAATTTCAATCATACTTAATAATTTATCCCATTACAGTGTAAAAATAACAAGGAATCTTTAATAATAAGTAATAACGTCGGTATAATAGCCATTCCATTGATAATTTTACAATATTATAGTCGTTTTTTGTACATGATAAAAAAAATTATCGAAATTTCAAAAAATGTTTCAAACAAAATAAGCTTAAAATCAAAAATCCTAACTTTTTTGTCGATTCAACGTAAAAATCGTAACTCTCTTAGATAAAAACGTGAACACAAATCTGAAAATTTCAAATACTTCGACGTAGATTTTCGAAAAATTTTGTTTTTGCCCTGTAACATAAAAAATGATCAATAATTAAAAAAAAAAAAGCGCTCCGAATAAAGTAGTTACCGTCTATTGTAACGATTTTGCTTTATCGTTTTACAATTCTTCTCTCTGAAAAATTGATTACCTACAGGAAAAAAAACATCATTATACAAACAATACATTCTTTGCTACACTAAGTATCTAAAAAAAACAATTACTCAAGTAATAATAAGTTTCTATAACGTTGTTTTATGTACTTTTGTAAATTGTAAGTAATGGAAAGACTACAAAAAGATAATGTAATGATGGTGATAGTGAAATGATATAATTTCATTTAATATTATAAATATTTGTACTATGTAGATATAATAAATAAATAATAAATATAATAATAAAGGTTTGATTGTTCGTACAATAGGTACATTATAATATTATAAAAAGTGATTTAATGATCTGGAAATAAACGTGTACAAAAGAGAATAAGATAATTATATTTTATTAAAAAAGACTTTGAATATTGGATTTTCGTTAAACAATAGTTGATTTGAATGATGAGTAAATATTTCTTGGAACAAATAGTTTGCACAACTAAAAAAAAACTGATCAAATTTATTCAAACGTAGTTAATAAGAAGAACAAATCGTTTAATAATATTGATAATTTTTATTTGTTCGGAGTAGGTGTATTTAAAATTTTTTTTTTTACTAATTAGGCACTATAATTTACATTATACTATACAATCAAAGCTCAATTATCTCATAATATAGAAAAACAAATATAGGTTTTTCTAGATTTATTAAGTTTATAAGAATCAGGATACGAAATATACATAATACAATTTTACAGACTAAAGAATCATAAATTATTTTTAATACTGCTCTTAATACATATAAAAAATTAAAATAAATGTTAATTTAGTGTCTGTTGATTTACTTTCAATTGAGTACTTACACGTTTGCACAAGTATTATCTTTCATTTTGAAAAGTCTGCGTATATGTACACGTATAGTTCAGACTTCAGTACTTGGATATCACATTGATTTTGCCCAAGCTGAAAATTCAATGAAAAATATCATAAATAATAAAGTAGTTTATGAATTGTTTTATTTTGTTATAAAATATTAGTGTAATTTGCATGAAGGATTAATAAAATAAACGAGTATCAATTCTTTATTAATTTTAATTAATAAAAAAAAAACAAAACATTAGAAAATATGTATTTTGTAACAGTACCTACCTATATAAAAAGTCCCATATAAAGTTATAAAAAATTAGGAATAGACTGTTTTGGAAGATAGTTAGAAGTTTAATAATACATTTGAAATCAATAATTTATAATAAGCCACGCAAGTTTTATATTTTAAAAAGAAATTGTTAAATTATATTTAAATTTAAATGACAAATGTATTTACGCTTACTAAATATGGGTAAAAATCAAAAATTAGTATTAAATAATTAAATTTAAAAAAAGTATACTTGTGGGTACAACTTATAGAATTTTTTGACCACTTCATGGAAAATTCTAAAAATAAAACATTCAATTCGTCCGCGGTGTTTGATAATTTATTTTGTTGGGAGTTTTTAGTGTATATGATTCTAAATAATTTTCTCATGATGTTAAAATTAAGATTCCAAACAATTTAAAATTGTTTTTTCCCTTTTTAAATTATCGCGTCTAGTAATAGTTATAGTCAAATGTCACGACTCAATTTTCGTAGGTAAACTGAGTTCACTCAGAATCGTTATTTTCGTAAGCAATTTACATTTGATTACAAATATAATACACAAATTCTAATTAAACATTCCAAAACAGTGGACTCACTGCAAAGCCGTAGTCGCTACTCCGTCGACTACTCTTGCGAACTACAAATTTGTCTTGCTTTTTTTTCCCTTTTTTTTTAAAAAAAATTGTTTTAATTTTCCCTTTGTTTCTTATTTGTTAATTTTTTTGGAAAGAAAAAATAACACGTTTAGTAAACAAAATAGATATACAATTCTATATTTTTTTTTTCAATATTCATTGCATTTTAATTGTTTAGATCAAAAGTCGTCATGCAAAAAACTCAATCTAGTACCGGAACCAACGTTAATACTTCAGAACGTCCCGACAATGACAACGATCAGATACGGAAACCTAATTTTTTATTCAGTGTGGACTATATACTGAACAAGGCTGGTGATACGAACGCCGGTGATACTAATTGTAACACCGATCAACCGACTGGCAAACAATATGATTGGTTATATTGTACAAGATTCAAGCCACCGAAACTTGATAGTAAGTGTCAACTGATACATAGAAATTCGATTTTCGATAAAGGAATTGTTTTACTAAATTTTCTTAACAACCGCAAGAACCTCCATCCCCAAAAAAAAAAAAAAAAAATGAGCAATTTATTTTACCATACTAAAAAAATATGAACAAAACATATAATATACAACATGCAGAAACAGAGTTACAAAGTACATACGTACCTTCTTGTTATTAGTTATAAAAAATTTACAACACTGCAAAATCCATCTTCCTAGTTATAAAAACAAATAGGTGCCATCAAAAGCATTAATAATTTAACTAAGAATTATTTTTTTATTTATACTGATAAGAAATGAACAATTGACTCATCAACGAATAACAAATTAGTTTTATTGTGTAAACTCTTATGGACATTTACCAAATATTTATAACCAAATATCATAATTGTATAGTACCTAATTTTTTTATGATCGTAACAGGAAATAAAAGAAAAGACGGTCAAGTTAGACAAAAACGTAGACCCGGTCGTAATCCAAGAATCCCATTTACCACCGATCAAGTAACGATCTTGGAAAAAGAATTTGGACGGAGTGCATACTTAGGAGGCACTAATGATGTGCACATTCTGTCCGAAAGATTGCGGCTCTCAGAAAGTAGAGTAAGTATTTATACCCACGCCGAAAAATATAGATATGGATATAAATTATTATTTATGTTTTTAAATTTGAAATTATTACGAAAAAAACCCCGTTGATAACGTTCTATCAATTCATAACTGCAAATGTTGTTCTTCCAGCAACAAAATAATTCAAAATAACGAGTCTTAAAAAAAAATTTTGATTATTTTTTATACTTGTATATTCTTTTAACTTTGAACTTGGCCCTGAATGAAATTCCAGTCCCTATTACTGACAAATATAATTTGATTTATTTAAGTTGTTACTTATACGTTTAACTTCATATGATATTAGTCATATTTTATATTAAGTAATTACATTCTAATCTAAGAACGCGTTTATCAATCTGCTCGGTCTTAACACAGTTAACTATTACTTTACAATAACGTGGTTTAGGTGTTAAAATATTTTTTTGTTATGATGCGTGAAAAGTCAAATTTGAAAAAATTCATTTTTAATTTCATACGTGTATCAGATAAATAAAGATTTCATCTTGTTGAAAAACGATACGTACATTAGTGCTTTGAATACTTGTTGACATTTATAAATTTGAAATTAATGGGTGTATGCGTGTTTGCGTCACTAGATAAAAATATGGTTTCAAAATCGCCGAGCCAGAGAACGCAGAGAACACCATAATGGTACTTTACAAGAACCATCTTGTTCCAACGTGTCTGCCCAACAAAAACTGCAGCTTCCGATATCGTCTACGTCGGCATTTGAACCTTTGCCACGAACGCTTGTATGTAAGGAGAAGATCCATTCAACAATGTGTTAAAAACTCAATAATTTATTTTATATATTAAGTAAATTAGCCGTGTATCGCATTTCCAATAACATATTTAATGTTTATTATTATTACCTTAATTTTATGTTGATAAATGTATTGTGGAAAAGTATAACTGCCGTCTACATATCATGTTTTGTGCAACATGGGATTTAAGTTTGTATTACATTAATTTAAAATTCCGAATGTGGCAGTAAAATACTACTCGGACAAAAAAAAAAAAATAAATTTCCGCTTAAACAATCACGCCCATCTATATAAGACTAACATAATGTTTATTTATTTTACGCAATATTTAAAACTAAACAAAAAACATAGTAAATGATTATTTTGAGGACTTTGAAAAAGTAGGTTTTTTTTCTCTATTTTACACAAAAAAAGTATGTTTATTGGACAATATTAAAAAAATTTATAAAAACATTGTTTGTACATTGTTTTAACAAAAAACTACGAACATTTATGCAAATTCGTGAATGTTTTTAAGTGTTTTTAGTATGTATGAAATGTAATTTTGTATAAAATATCATAAAAAACTACGAAAGTTTATGCAAATTTGTGAATGTTTTTAAGTGTTTTTAGTATGTATGAAATGTAATTTTGTATAAAATATCACGATAATTAGTTTGTAAATGAAATAAATGAAATATAGTGCAAAAAACGTTTGTACGAATTTTCTACTCGACTAAATTATTTGCGTGTTTAGTAATTAATAACTGTTTCAGTTTGACATACAAATATTTTATAACTTCAAATATTATAATATACTTTCAAATAAAATAATCTCAAATTATACAAAATATTAGCATTGTTTATAGTTACAATATGATACAACTTGTACGCAGTGATAACTATATATATATGTATAATATTTTTAATCAAACTAATGAGAAAATACTAATTACAAAATAGTAGTTGAACGCGTATAGTGAAAAATATAATTTAAACTGCAGTAAAAATTGTATGTATTTTAAATTCGCAAACCAATTAATGGAAGTCATATTATAGATGATTAGGTTGAATTCTAAACAGTTTAATAATATTATCACTATAGTTTTCGAAAAAAAAATTTTAGTAACCACGCGACGAAACATGCTTTATTCGTGTGACAAAATCTATATTGAACGTAAATTTAAATATTCTGCACGTATATTATTCGTATTGTAGTACTCGTATAATATTATCGTGTATTCGATGCTTTGAGTAATATAATTTAATGAACACCGATAATATTGCGATTGGTCACTGACATTGAGGTAAGTGCGTTTCGGTGATAAATACTGCTTATTTCATTTTTAACGCGTAAAAAAGTGTTTCCGGATCAGCAGAAAGAATTCGGCCAAAAACTCGTACGAAAATGCAAAAGGTTGATCGGAGATCGTGCAGCGCAAACTATTCGAACCGGAAGACGACCACAAACGTAAAGAGCGTGCCGAGCGACACGAATCGGGAAAAAAGGGAAGCGCGCATGTGTAAGCTAGACAAATCGGGAGTGCCGATGCCGTCTCTGTCGCGCAAAAAGGTCCTGGACCGAAACACGTACGCTAGGCTGAAAAACGAGGCCGTCGTCGTCAGTGCTGAAGAACGGCGGATCGCTGCTGAAATTCGGATGCTCGACGAGGAACGGTTGAAAAACGAACGCGAGACGAGAATAACCGAGCAACGAAGATACGACAGCACGTACACAACAAAAGGACCAAAACTAGCTCAGGTCGATATATTACAGGACAACCTATTACAAAAACAATTTTTCACTCGGTAGATACCTACATTAATTTTTTCAAATGAATTTGGACGTAATATCTATGGATTCGTATGGGAGCAGCTGCGACGTATATCGAGATTAAGAAAAATAATTATTATTTTACTTATTTTTACCTACATCATTGTACGGGATAGGGTAAGAGATGGTATCGGTGTTGCATCACTATACTAGTATAGTATATATATATATATATATATATCCCCTCCTGTATTATATATATAGAGAGATAAGATGAGAGAGAGAATAAACTGAGATGGTTCGGGCACGGTGTGATGGGAAAGAGAGAATTAAACTAAAAAAGTGATGTTATGAAAATGAACGTTAAAGGAAAAATAAGTACAATATATAAAAAGAAGACCGAAGTAGAGATGGGCGGAAACAATATTGAAAATGATATGCGTGTTGTTAGTGCTGTGCGTGTAGGCCATGTCAATGACCGCTGTGAGAGGAGACACAGGACAAGGGTAACCCAAATGTGTATGTAACCCAAATAGTGGAGAGAATGCCTAAGAATAAAAATCACTAATTATACGATGAGATAACCGCGATACTGTTATTTGCACGTTTTTTTTTTTTTTTTTAATAAACTTTGAGGTCCTTCAAAAAAATGATTTTGAACCAATAAAAAAGAATACTATGAATAGTCCCATTTAAAAATAAATAATATAAAACTTTACGTGTTCGTAACATTATATAATAGAAGCTCTGATTTGTCACTCAAGTACCTCAATTATGGAAGTAAAAAAAAAATTCTTAAACATTTTTATACAGTTTTTTATGTACGTTATAATAATTACAAAATAATTGTAAAGCTGTAATATCATATTGAAAGTACTTATTTATTTATTTTTTTTTTTTGTGCAAAATTTAAGTAGGTACACTGCAGTACGTTAAATGTTCTACTAGTTTGATTAGCTGTTCACATACGGATTCACTATTTAATGTACATAATTTTTAAAGTAGGTACGTATATACTATAAGAGTTAAGCTATTGAACGAAAACTTTCACTATTCTATAAAAAATTTGTCGGTTTTCACTCGGGGTCTGATCACAACGAATCAAGATAATGTTAATTATTATGCATTTTGTGTGTAACAGCTTGACGCAGAAGCTAGCGAAAAAACTGGCTACGTATTAAATAGAGCGCGTGAGTTGAGACAAGATCAAGAAGATGAAATAAAACAATGTAATTCATTAATACTGAGCACCAAATGCCTTGCAATAAGATGTGCACAAATCGCTGAAAAAGAACTTTTACAGTGAGTAATAAAACGAAAATATATTTTGGTTGTTTTGAACACCAAATATTACAAAATAGACCATTCTAATGTTATACAGTAATATAATGAACACAATTTTTTTTCATTATTATTCTAAAACACAGTGCATTAAAAACAAATGACTAACGATGTAATATTGTAATACGTCATATTAAATTAAACAATATTATAAACATTTATAATACAAAAACGATTATATTAAATTACGTACACGTATGTAATTTGTATACCGTATACTTATTATTTAAGGACGAAAAATTTTATTCTCTTACTCTAGAACTAAAATAACAATAATACATTGGCTATTCAAAATAGTTTTAAATATTTTTTAGAAAAGAAATAAAACAAGAAGAACGTAGAATGGAAGAATTGATGACACAAGAACGTATGTTGGAAGCAAAAAAATACGAAAAAGCCCAGGAAACCGAACGACTTAAGAAAAAATTACAAGCAACGGAAATTGTGCAACAAATGAAAGAAAACGAGTTAGCCAGAGAGTGGGAGGCTGCTAGAGTTTCTGAAGTACGATAGATATAAAAGTTTAATAAATGGTATACCTATGAAGTAAAAAAAAAATAGGAAGCAAAAGTTCAAACGGATGCCGCGATTGAAGCTCAGCGGGCCGAAGTGATGGATTACAAGGAAAAATTGAAAAAGCAAGCAGTGATGAGGAAAGAATTTTTGCAAATTAACGCTCAGCTAAAAGATATGAAAAAAATCGACGAAGAGCTAGAAAAGATCGAAATCCGACAGGTATCTATTATCATAGATTAAATATACAGCATATTATATAATTCTAGTATATTTAATTTATGCTATTATACACATGCTATGTATACTTATAATATACATAGCAAAAATTTAAAAAATAAATTGCCATTTGATGTTTTTAATATATTTGTAAGCTAACAAATATTACTTTTTTGGGCGAACTCAGTAGGTTCAATAAGAATGTTTGTAAATTTTAAAGTAAATATTCAAACAAATATTTTAACCAACTGTAAAAATTATGATAGTATGTAGAAAAAAAGTATTCAAAACTCGTGTAAAAGTTTGATATTTGAAAACTACACGATTAATAATACAAAACCCCTAAATAACTATAAAAACTATTAAAAGTCCTATATTATTTTCTTCATTTTTTATTAATTTTAAATTCAAATGATGTTTAAATCGTATTTTATTCAATAATGTGTGAGAATATCAATATTTTTGAACAATTTTTTTAGAAGTTGGGGGCCAAAACACGTAACGATAAAAACAAAAAAATAGCGATGTACGACGAGTATGAAACAAACCGATTTCACACACAATCGCGCTTGATTTCTCTCAATGTTATGTGAAAATTTTTAATACTTTGGGATGATTTCGAAAATTCTTATTTTTTTTTTTTTGCATCATAACTAGGAAAATAATTAAAAATTCAATAGAAGCATCAACCAAAATATAATTTAGTTCTAATCACATATTACATATTCAACTCATTCGTTGAATCGTGTTCATTCTACGTTGCGCTCAAAATCTAAAAAATACATAATTTTTAAATTAATACATACTACAATCTAAAATATTTATATACTATGTATGTATATTGTATATAATATGTATTTGTAGTTGTTATAAGTATATAATATTATAAACAAATGCACAAACTGCCTATTACTTTTTTTCTAACATTCCACATTTATTTTTGCAGATACAAGAGTATAATAAAAAGAAAAACGAGCAAGAGATGGCATATGAGGAAGAGTTAAAAAAACAAGCAAATCTAAAAGAAAAAGAGATCGCCAAGATTCAAGCTAGCCAAAAAGCATTGCAGGACATGCAAGCTGCAAAAGACGAGCTAAACGCCCTCCGAACCCAAGACAAAGTATTGTTAATGTATTTGTAAGTTATAGGTGCCCTTTAGATTCATGACTAGTTTGAACGGAAGTTTAGGTGGAAAAAGAATGGCGTCGCAAAGAACGCGAAGAAGCTATCAAAAAAATAAAAGAAAACGAAGAACTAAAAGAAGCTCGACGTAAACAAATCGAAGATCAAAGAGAAAGTTACGCTTATGAAATACAGAGAGAAAAAGAACAGTTCGACAAAATCATTAAACATAATATTGAGGATATGGAAAAAACTAAAGAAATGGAACGACTAAAAAAAGAAGTAAGTTTTATCAACCAAAAACGGTGCGTATTCCGTCGTGACTCGTTGATTAAAATTTAATATGCATGTTTGGTTAGAAAATTGACAAACATCGAGCAAATTTAAAAAAACAAATTTATGAAAAAGAATTGGAAAAAATACAAGAAAGGAAAAAATTTTTTCAAGAAGGTGTCACGTATCAAGAGGAAGAAGCCGCCAGAAAGAAATCGTTGCGTGAGACTATGCAAAAGAAAATCGAAAACCTCAAGTAAAATATATAGCTATTTTTTACTGGAATTAATTTATTTTAAACGGTTTGAATTTAAATTTTAGGACGCATAATTTACCGACAAAGTATGTGCAAGGACTTGAAAGGACGTTGAAATTAAAAGAATAATGTTGCACCGACAGACTGCGTCTCTAAAATATATTAAAAAACTACATAATAAAATAAAATACTGTCATGTTTTTTTATATTATAACCTATTATGAATTATTGTTTGAAAATGTAATTAATAAACAAAATATACTAATTAACAAACATGTATCCAACAAAAGCTTGGCACACAAAAAATTATACTTAATCTTAGCTAGTCACCATAAAAAGTATAGGTATTTTTCTACCAGCGCATCGTTTTAATAATTTGTTTTAGAATAAAAGCAATAATAAACTTTTTATGCTATAAAATACCAACTGTTTACATTCATAGTCCCTATTTTAACAAAAAAAAAAAACAAATAAATTTGGAAGTCTGTAAAAAAATATAAATTCACTTCGTAATCTTTAATGACTGCACGATATCAATTTATTTCATTGATAGATTGATAAAATTGGTCTTTATTAATTAACATAGTTAAACCCACGAGAAACCTCATTCTAGGTTACTTTAAACTTTGTCAAATTTACCGAACAATATTCTGAATTTAACTCTGAGTACTTGTTTCTGAAACACAGAGACAGGTTATACATTTAACCACTAGATGTCATGAACGACATCAACAAATTAAAAATATGCCTAGATATTTTTGTCAGGAACAAGATAGTTTGAAGAAAAATTTTGACGTTCAATAAAAGGTTTGTAAGTTAAAAACAAAAAAAAACAAAATTGTGAAAATTTATCCCCTAAGCTGCAAAGTAACCTTATTTTACGGTGCTAGTACCTACATAAATTATTGTAACATACGTAGGTCCTTTCACACAAATATTTTGAGTTTCCGCATAATAGCCAAAACAAATACGATACTATGTGACAACTTTTCACATTTCCACACGTAGTTGTAAACATGCAGTGGTCAAACAAATATTTTAGATAGGTTTAA
Organism: Hormaphis cornu; assembly: GCA_017140985.1. Classification (NCBI taxonomy): domain Eukaryota; kingdom Metazoa; phylum Arthropoda; class Insecta; order Hemiptera; family Hormaphididae; genus Hormaphis; species Hormaphis cornu. Next base: position 8,929,335 of record CM029365.1, on the reverse strand, counting down.
ATTTAACACACATTATTTAAAATGCACTTATTAACATACATGACAAAAAAGAACAAACAATCAATCACAAAATGATTCAAACAAGTGTACACGAGAATATATACTAACGCAAATACTTAAAAATAATAGTTTTTGAAAAACAAACTATAGTTCTACGATTTAAAATTTATGGTTGGCGCTACTATTGTTTTTTTCTTTTTACAAATGAAGCCCTTTGTTATATTCATATTTAGAAATAATTAAATCAATGCAAAAAATGATATATATTTTTCAAAACTCTATAAATTAGATACATAAAATACTATTATTAATAATAATAAAATTGCTAATCGTTCGTTTTTCAATATTTGAATAGTTTGGCCATTACGGTATCAGAGCAATTTATAATAACTTTATGCACAGAGTATATCTAAATAATTAAATAAAAAATATTTCTTTATAGAAATTTTTTTCGTTCACCTACATATTTTTAAGGATAGTTATCAGTTGTATCTTTGATTAAAGCCGTCGGTGAATAAACTGTATCGTTCAACATGTAAACTTCCACACCTAACATGTGAAAATTTGCAAACGATTCCAAAATCCAAGGTATACCATGAAACGATAAATACAAATATTGACAAAATCAAAAGTTTGAACTTAAATATTCAATTGGAAAATTGTCAAAATAGAGATTGAATGTTAAAAATAATTTTAATTTTACCTTTTTTAACGATGCGTCGTAAAAAAAGTAATGTTATTCGAAAATTCTTTGGAAATTAAGACTTTTTTCATTCATACAAAATCAAAACTTCAAAAACTGTTACAAATAATAAAATATCGTCTACGTCTGGTATTAACTATATTTTTGATGATATTTTCATGTGAAATTTATCTTTTTACGCTCAAAATCCAAAAATATTTTGCTAATTCATACAGGTAGGTACGACAAAATTTACATGTAAATGTGAACTGTTAAATGTGCGTAAATTGTGTACTATCGTGCTCGTAACTGCATTGACCGCGGCTCGCAGATGTGAAATGTGTGGGACATATTTTAGAACTTGAGTTTGCGCTTACGAGACGTGCAGTAGGGTGACTTTCCACCCTACGCTCGTCGGAAACGACTTATAAAAGCCGAAACGGTTGCGAAACTGTTCAGAAACCGTTTGGTTGTGAACACTTGCGTTCTACGTTTCCCATAGTCATCACGTTTTACAAGTAAGTTTCTATGCTCGATACTAATTTATACTTAAAACAAAATTATTGAAAATAATGTACAATAAAAATATATATATTGCTGTTTAAGACGTATTTTCGATTCTCACTTTATTTTATCATAATTTGTTGTCTTACACTTTTAGATTCTGAGTGCAACAATGTTTGATAAATGTATCGGTGTTAAAAACATGATATGCGTGTTTTCATCCCCCCGAGATTTCCTCTCGTTTTTTTAATTCAATTCAACCTCTTTGTCGATCTTTATAAAGCTCGTATTAAATTTTTAAGAGCTCATACTCTTATTGTTCGCACGGTAGTATTAGACGAGGCGGTTTTTTTTAAACATGCAATATTTTGAAAATCACTGTAAAAAATTAATAAAATTAAAAAAAAAAAAAAATGCTAACAGTAAAAAATTCATATCGAATACACAATTTTGATATGGAATATGTTGACTAAAAATTAAATTCTTTAACTGCACGTATTAATTTGAGAAACACCATTGCTCATCAATATATCTGATCGCCGACGTAAAAACTTGCAGATAACACTTAAATCGTGAAATCTTTTTAAAATATAATTGTTCAAAAACTTTGAAATGTTAGCATACTTAATTTAAATTATTCTTCGTTACCGTGTGCGTTCAAATTTCAGAATTATCATTATCTTAATTAGAAGTTTATAACATTCAAATATTTGTTGGTTTTTAATAACAAAGTATATTTTGCGAAAGGGTCTACAATAATTTTCTAGTGCTGTTAAAACATTAAAAAAAAATCATACAATTTAGACAAAGTCAATCAATTTGACCCTTATAAATGGATAATAAATAGATTTGAATGATAATTTAATAATCAATAATTTTTCTACGGCCTACACAATTTTTTAGGTCATTCTTTCCGCATTAATTATAATTAATTATTGGTATATTTATTAGACCATGGATTTATTTTATCACTTAATTTTTAAGTTTTCTATTTTAACATAAAATCATTATCAATATTACTATTATTATTATGGTCCAATTTTTATTAAGTAATCTGATAACTTAGCACACTCGGAATCTATATTTGTAAATAATATTTTATTATTGCGTACAACTCTTTATATAAAACTTCAAACTACGCATTTCAAACCGGTAACCACTCAAAACAGTAATTTACTCCAAAGTCGAAAAAAAAAAAAGGTGTTCTAAATTATTGTTTTCATTTTTTTTTTTTTTTATTACGGTAAAATGATAATTGACTGTATACAGATGCATGATAATCTAGATAAAGTAGAACATAAATTTAAAACAATATATATGTATATATATATATATTAAGAATAATTTGCTAAAAACTTTTTATAATTTTTTATGCATATTTTAATAGTATTTTAGATTCTGAGCGTTAGCGAAGAAAGTATTGGTTTTACAATGATTTCTTTTTTTTTCTGTAATCAAAAGTTCTTGTAGAAAAACTGCACCAATTTTAACGTATTGATATCTTAAAAGATGGATAATGGACCCGAGATGGTACTTTATTTGAAGCGTTTTTTGAAACTTTGATTATTTTCGAAGTTCTGAGGAAAAAAAAAACGGGCCAATTTTTCGAATTGCTCCGATCTACTTGAAATTTATATATATATATATATATATATATATATATATATATATATATATATTAGGAGGGTCTTATGAGTGTTCCGCCGAAATTTCAGTCGATTTTGATCATTTTTGAGGGAGTAATGGAACTTTGAAATTTTCGTTATTTTGGGCACCCGTGTGTTTCTTACGGGAGGCACAAATAATAACGGAAAACGTATTTTTTACAGGTCAATTTTGATTTTTTTATATACGTTTTGTCTACCTAATTAAGTTATGCTTCTAGTATCTCTATATAACGAGTGACCTCTAATTATTATAGTTGTTACTTTTTTAATACGTGTATAATTTGAGCATAAAACATAAGCTTTCTTATTTTTATTAATTTATAAAACATATAATGTATTCTTTATATTTTATGACGTACAAAAATACCATGTTTTATGTTAAAACTCAAATTTTTTACCTGTATAGTAATCATTGTAAATTACTTCGACGGTGTGTACATTATTTTCACGCAGCGTAGAATCAAATTTATTTTCCACCATCAACACACACATGACGTTACCCGTTAATTTTCAGTGTTATCATATAAGTTAATGGGATTCTGTTCCGGTATCTATTAAGAAACAAAAACGTAAATATACTATGGTAATTATATGTTATACTTACATTTTTTACACGTCCATTGTAGTTTTTTTTACAATGGTTCTATGTGAAATCTTATCAAATATACTTGTTATTAACATAATATTCAAAATTCCTTAGACTAATTATTATTATGCTTGCTCGTTTCATAATCTAATTTTGACGATTTCATCAGTACTATATCATCATAAACTGCAGTAATAAAAAATTATTGAAAAAAATGTCATAGAATTTTTGGAGGAACTAAAGACCTCCCCCACCCTCTTTTTTCGCTCATTGAGTAAGCAAAGTTATTTAAGTTGACGCTTTGTCTCTAATTTTTAAAACAAGTTGGCAAAAATATTACTTACGTACGGATCTTTGTCAACTACTTTTTACGTTCTTAAAATACATTTTAATACCTTACGCAATTAAAATAAATGTTTTCAACTTAAACCGTTTTAAGTACCACTTTGATAGTTTTGGTAGTAAAAATTGAAAACGTCGTATAAAGAGAACGATGACGAGACCTCTCATTGTAAAATAAAATTTGTTTTAATACGCTGATGGCGTAATCGCGTGTTGTAATTCGAGTACAAAAATGGAAAAACATTAGACATTTTTCACATCCAAACGGATACTTTTCACGTCCAAAATCATGGAAATAATTTTAACGCCGTTTTTTTCTAGTCACTTTAATAGTTTGTAACGAAATTTCTCCAAAAAAAAAAAAAATAAAGAAAGAAAGAACAATGTCGCGTTTAACTAAATAGGTACACCTTACATTGTTTCAAACGCAAATCGTTCAGTATACAACTCGCGGGTATTGTACTCTGGACAATTTTCCGTATTGGACGTATAGGTATGAACTGTATGAATATTCAAACCGAACATCACAGAATTGTAGAGCTTCTTAGTCTGCATACGCACACATTATGCATCATTCCGTTTGGACAACTACAGAAATAAATTTGATGTTTTTCATGATGTTACATACCTATAGGTCGTATACCTACCGAACGGTGGCAGCTTATAGGTGCATTTGTATTCACGAGTGCAAGCCAAACATATACATAACAGGTCATTAAGTAAACACATTATTATGTTAACGACAGCTATTGTTTTAATGTAACGCGAACCGCTGGAATTTTTTTACCGAGATGACGAGGTTTGTCAAAACTCGCTAGTCCTGGAACGCGTGACAACCAATTTTTATAAAACGTACAAAATCATTCACTAAAAATCGTATATTATACTCTTACGTGTTTACGGGTCGAATTGGGGGGTGAGGGGTGATAGACGTGATAACTAAGGAGCCCACTTGGTTAATATTTATAATTCCTCCGACTTTTTGAATTATACACAGAAAAGGCTATTTCGATAGCCCATTCTCCAAAATTTTAAATTTAGAACTTCTCGAATTTCGCCTAAATGGTTAGGTACTACGAGTATAATATCAGTATAACAGTCGACAATAGCAGCAAGAAACATAACAATTATTAAATTAAATCTGGTATGGGTGGTACTATTCGTAAATCATAATAGACATCGTTTTGCTGACGCACAGTATTTTTCTTTTTTTATGGCCCGAAAGTCACTATATATATATATATTATAATGTTGTTACAGACGAAAATAGTACCTAGTAATTTTCGTATAATTTTTTTTATGATTATATTATAAATCACTTGAGGTGCAAACGGTTCAAACAAATTTTTACATTTCATGCATTATAAAACATGCAAAAAAGCAAGACCAATTTTAGAAAAACAAATATTCTTAATTATTAATATAATATATAAGACTATAATCAATATGATTTACAGATTAATTTTGCTATACCTAATGCACTAAAATGGGAGTGAAAATAATACGTTATACGATGTGAGAATAGAATATTGCATTGAAAAAAAAAATTTATAAGTCATTATTATCAGAACAGTATGGTTTAAAAAAAAAAAAAAAATATGCGTACATAAGTAAGTATTGAAATCTTAGAACTAGTGAGCAATCTCTGCACTTACGAGGCAGCGGTGCAATTTTCAAAGCATCTCGCTTCTCAGACTACTCGTGGTTATCATAATATTTTGTTAAGCCTTCCTGCTTAAAGTATTTAAACGTTATTTACATTTTACGTTTATGGTCAATAGACAGTATGGTATTGTTTTTCTTTTGCTCAACACACATAAATTAAATATTTATGATACTTGTTTTGTATCAGTAAATATTAGCCGAAAATGTGACAAAATACGACTTGATTTACTATATCACATAGTAAAAACAAATCAACTATCCGAATTTTTTAATGAAAAAAATCGTCATTGTTGTACAATATAAAATTTTTTGTTATAATCGTGTCGTTATTTACATCATATCGTACCTATATTTTATAACCTGACGACCGATACCCTTCTTAAAAAAGATTTATTATTACTCAATATTTTTCAATTATTTTCTACTTAATTTTATGTTTTTAGATTATACGAACAACATAATTTTATACGCATTTAACTATTTACCGTTCGAGGGCATTCAAAATGTCGATTTTATTTTTCAAACATCAAAAACCGTCTAAATTCCTATGATATACGTGTAACAGACAGCAAAAGAAGATCGACGCTATTTGAACCCCCTTAAGATGAAACTGTATTACGAGAACAATAAAATTGTTAATTTTTTGTAATAGAAAAATTAATCAAATCATTTATCATCTGATACTTCTTCGGTAGGTACACCTAAAACAAAACATCATACTTTTAGTATAAATAATAATGTTGTAAAATTGTAGTACGATTTGCTGAAAGTAACTTTTTACAGGGTATTAAAACGTTTTATGTTAAAATATGTTACGAATAAAGACAATATGATATTTGTTTAATGTTTATTCACTTTTAACTTGATCGGATAATAACACATATTATACTCTTGTTTGATTTCTAGAAAATTAAAATGAAGCACTTCGTTGTAATTTTTATGGGTTTCTACGCATCTTTATGTTTTATCGGAGGTACAACAGACGCATCACACGTAGACAATTATTCTGAAGAGGATTTTTATGGCAAGTAAACTTTACTACTATTATAACATATAACTAAATCAGATTTTCCAAAATTCCACTCCCCAAATAAACGTGATAGTAATATTATGAATACCTGGTTTTATAATACACTATATGTACTTGCGTTATTATGCGCTATAAAGGTAGGTACAAAACTAATCAAAATTTTGTGAATATTTTTTATATAAAATAACCAATTTTTATAAAACGTATAATATTCATTTAAAGTCATTTATACAAGACACTCAAAATAATTTGGCCTTTTATAAGACAGGTCTATAAGTTTGATCACGCAGATTAATTTTTTAAATTTTTTTTTAACTACTTTTCTTTGTCTTGAAATTCTGAGAAATTTTGTTTTGTTTTAATCTTAATTAATGTCTTTATTGTTTTTTTCCCGTCGTCAATATGTTTAAAATACAGTTAATATAGCACACCAACTGTCGTAAAATAACTTAACGCAACAATAATTAATCAATAAAGATAAATACAACTATACCTACCATATTATTATATCTTAAACTGGTGGGACCTACCTAAAATGCGTTTTTGTTTGTTTGTTGTTTTGTGTTTTACGAGAAAATTATTTAAAAAAAAAAAAAATTATACTAATTATTATTAATGAATTATCAGATTACTAAATGTCCATACAAATAAATTAAAATTCGCCAACCAGTTATTTTTCTTAACACTACAATACATTTACGTACCTACTTGGAAACATCTAAAAATCAGCTGTGTAGAGCATCATCCTAACACTTTTGTAGAGCAATAAATCCGTATCTAGATGAGGTTGTTATATTATTAGGAATGGAAGAAGACACGGATCAGAATTTGATCAACGAAGAACTAGTATTAGCTTTTCCGGAAGTACAGAAAAGGTAAGCAAAATAATATGTAAATACCTAGTTTATAAGTTTTCTTTCTTTTTTTTTTTTATTGCATATGGTTTCGGCGTGAAAATAAAGTAATGCAATCATAATAACAACAAATAGAAATATAAATATAAATGAGCATAAATTTAAATAAAAGTGACAGAAAAATAAAGTATTTAAAGACAGTATTGTGTAGAATATGGAATAGAGAACTATAGACGTTTGACTCACGCATGCAGTCTATCGCTTCGGTGTTGCAGCTATGAATGTCTTCAATCCTCCCTTCAAACTTTGTGTGGGGACAATCCAAAACTATGTTTCACTGTTGGTTCTGTCTCGCATGTACAAATGGGTGTTAATAAGAAACCCCATTTGTGTAACAGGTAATTATGCGTTTCCCTTGGTCAGAACAAATTCTGTTTAATGGTGTCCAAATTGATCAGGGCAGCGCAAAACCAGGCGATTTTATGTTTGGGTCGTCAACCAGGTAGCTGTTTTTTACGCCGGATTCTTTCCATTGCTTCTTCTTTCATAGCTCCTTTGGGGATTCTGTGTCGCTCCATATGGGGTGTCTTGATTTCAGTCTTTTATCTGGGTGAAAAAAAAACATCGTTGTGAACTGGAAGGAAGGTCCGTTTTGTTTTTAATTTGTTCAAGGATAGATAACGCCGCCTTTCTCCTACGTAGTTTAGGTAATAGTATATTGGAAAGAACCAGTAGCCAGTTGAGTTTGTGAAATAAGTTTAATTTGATAAAAATATTTATTTCATGAAAATTGGTAGTTTGTTCTTTAATTTATTCAAACAAAAGCAGTCACTATCGATCACATTAAGAAACTCGCTAACGTATTTTCATCAAATTTTCTTGAAAAATCATGATAAAGTGAAAAATGTGATATTATCAATGTAGTATGCCAGTAATACGTGAAACAATAGGTAACACACAAAAAAAGAAAAACACTGCAACGATTTTCCTTGCTGAAACTAAAAAATACAAAATGAATTTGATCATTCATTGCCGTTATTGAAATAAATAATAATAGATACCGCATGATTTGTTACACAATCACTCTAATTTTTTTCGGCATTTCATAAAAAATAATATTTTGTGTTAATTACTTTAATATTATTTATAATTATTGGATTACCATTGTCGATCAGATTTCGCCAATTGTGTGTGCCACGAGGAGGAAATTGCGACCACAGACCTAAGTCCTGCTGCAACAACAGTTCTTGTCGTTGCAATCTGTGGGGTACGAACTGCAAGTGCCAAAGAATGGGGTTTTTTCAGAGATGGGGAAAGTGAAAAAGTGAAAACAGCTATCGTTCGCGAGTACCTGCGCATCAGTTTTATCGTTACGACTCAATACTTACGAAAAAAATTGTGTTTTTTTTCTCTTTAAAATTTACTAGCACGTATCAAAATAGATAGAATACATTGTGAATTGATCATTTTTGTTTATAACAATAGTCAATATCTGTAACTAATTTTATGTTTTTTCAATAAAAGTATCCCATTAAAAAAGTTGCGTTCAATGATTTCATGTTACTTCACACTACGTTTATACCACACCATGTACCTAATATTTTTCCAATTTTCAACAAATTAACTCACATTTTACAATAATAGTTAGCGTGTAGTTTTCTTGAAAATAAAAATAGAGTTTATAACAACATTCCTTTTATTTTGTTCATTTTAAATCAATATTATAGGTTGATGCAACTATATTATGTACCTACACGAGTTTCAGGAATTTTTTTTTCTAGCTAAATCCTAGAAATACAATTTTTTCAAACAAAACTAGCGTACATTATTTATATTAGATTCGCCCGTCATAATCAAAGCATATAATATACTGTTTTTCTTGGATTTTGAAATAAATAGTTGATTTATTGCATGCGTATGCATCCTAGGTATCCTAGATAAACGAACAGAATTAGTATGGCCGGCATACACAAACCAAATTAGTTATCTTAGTCAAACGCCTGCAACGACTTACAAACTTGCATAAGTTAAAACGTGATTTACTGTTAATAGTTTGTCGAGTTTTACGAGTGCAATGTGGAGATAACACGCACCGCCACTACACCAAACTTTCAAATACTTACTCACATACGAATATTATGTTTAGTAAATATTTTCTAATATTATTAATTGTGTACCGAGCTATAATATTTATATAAACCATCAAGTGCTATGATCGAAGTATTGTTCGCAATATTGCTCGAAAGGAGCACGAAGGCTCAACAAACCCTGCAGGGTAGTCTATAATTAAAAATTATTTTTGGTATTTTTGTTTTAATTTTTTGAGTTCCTTCTTTCGTAAATGCACGACAAAAATATGAGACTAAAAACGAGCCTCTGCTAATCCAGTATAAAAAGGAAACGACTTGTATAAATAGCAAAAAATAATCGAACCGTGGACGGTAGCCATAATCTGGGCTTAAATAGGTACGTGACAGTGCCTATATATACAGACGCAATTCAAGATCTTTTAAGCGTCGAACATTATTTTATATTTATCCTTATGGACGTGTATTGAATTCGCAAGGACGGATAAAGTTTCATCATACAATACTACTTTTGTTATAACTGCTTTTCTTTTGTTTGTCGAAAACATTACACTTTTAAAATTATTATCCAAGAGTACCTAGTTGAGTTCAGTAGAATAACAATTTTTCCGAACGAAAATAAAGGAGATTTTTGAACCAAAGTTACAAACAAATAATGTATACCATTACATCAGATACAGTGAAAACAAAACACACATTTTTCATACTGTAAATTACGTACATTATCTACGAAGAAAATTTACAAATGATTACAATAATTAAATATTAACTTGCAAAATGGACAACCTTTTAAAAAATATATTCAATACACGATAAATGTTTTATATAAAGTAGTGGTTTTAGTCTTGGAAAATTGATTTTTAATTCAATTACCTACACCGTGATGCGTTTTTCTGCAGAACACAGCTGTTGTTCGCAGTTTGAAATTAATGTTATCCTTTATCTGTTTATTAATTATGCTTGTACAATTAAAATGTTCGTGTCAACGCCAAAAATAAATGTCAGTACTTCAAATTTTAACTAAACACAAATAATTCAAAACAATCTTTCCACCGTCATAATTATTTATTCGAAAAGTCGCACAAATGAACGCCTTCAAACAAGTAATGAATTACAATATTTTGGAACAACGGTGTACAAGCGATTTTTTTTGTAGACTGATATAGGCAATAATAACGAGAAATATGAATTAATCTTCATTGTTTGTAATATTTTACTGCGATATAACTATTTATAAGACGTAAAACTGTGTATATACATTTAATTAAAAACAATATCGATGAATATAATAAGTAAATGTGAACATACATAAGTCAAATGTAAAACCATCGTATTTGTTTAGTTGATCGCGTTTTTTTCCTGAGTCAAACGTCTTAAAGTCTTAAGGTCTATACATACCTATACAACTTATTAATAGGTTATTATTGTATAATATATAAATTCATGGTAAACATGTTAGGTACATTAATTTAAAAAAAAAAAAAAAGAGGCCTTTAAATGAAGTTCATTAAAAAACACACGTCCACCGACAGGAACAGCAGTATATTTTACAAGACAATAATACAACATTACGATATACCTCGTCAGCAAAACTGTGAAATCCCTACAAACAGTTACAAATCGACAAGGCTGGGCATGTTAAAACAAACTTTTTCTGACTCGTTATGTTCAGTTAATTGAAGAAACGAAAATTTAGGTAAAGTTAAAAGTTAATTTTTTAAATTTTTTAAAATCTATTTAATTAAAAAAATTAACACATAAAGTTGAAGTTGACACGTTAAATTAAAAAAGAATTAACTTATTAGGTTGAAAGTAAACGAGAGAAATACGAGTTAACGAGTATACTAACATACGTTTGTAATTAAATTTTAACTTTTAACCAGTTAATGCCCAACCGCGGAAATTGAGGTCGTTCAATGTATTTATTTGTTTTTCAAGACGAGTTTTTTACTTTTTTAACTACAGATAAAATATATCGTACCGGTGCGTTTGCGGCAATCATGTGTGTAAACACGGTTTTTCATTCGTCCACCTAATCGTTGTCTTTGCGGGAGAAGACAAAGAAGAACACGGTAAGCATACCATATCTATACATTTAGGGGCGTATATTTTAGGGTTCGAAAAACAGTAAATGGCATACTATTAGTTAGGGGTAGTATTGTACGCAAAATAAAATTTAAAGAAATGATTTTTTTTAAAAAAAAAAGCGTTGGTATTCAACTATACTTGTAATTGTTTTGTCAACATTTTTCAAACGACGTCGTAAAAATGATTATTTGATTTGTTTACTTAAATATTATTAATAAGTGCATTTGCGGTAGGTGGATAACGGCTGTTCTGCGGCTTTATAATCTCGTAAAATCAGTTAGGGGGCTTTTCGAGTGACTTGGCCGAGCCTCTGCCCTCTAAGTACACGCGATTCGTGAGGGCAGACATATTATTATTTCGTACACGCGAAATATATACGATGCATAAACAGTTTGTACAACATTCAATCTGCGTGGGCTGCAGGATGGTGCAGCGCATTAAGCCGTCTAGTCTGTGCGTGTCATACAAGTAATAACACGGTTGTTAATATTATTATTATTTAAAACCTCGTAAGTCCCCCCTCAAATTGGAATGTATAAAAATTAAATATTTTTCTTGTTCCAAACGGAATCGAACCGTTGAATTATTCTACTCTGTTTGAAATGTAATTGTATAAAATAGATTGTTTGTAGCCCAAAAACTACGCACGTGTTGTCTACAGTCGGACCGACCGAATTGAAGTTATTTTGTAATTAAGTGCGACCAATCTGCGAGGGCTAATTTATACAAAAAAAAAAAAAAACGTTTTCATTTCGTCGCAACATTCGACGTTTCCATCGTTACCTGTATATAATATCACGTGTATGATATAATATTCAAACAACGAATTGAATATAAACTCGTATATAAATATTAACTTACTGCTGCCTCCTACTCGTTTGTAGAGCGAATCGTAACAGCGAAACGACAGTTCAGAAACGCTACACCGTGATCACACATTATGTTGATCATGGTATAACAACACAAAATAACAAAATCTTCTTGACCAATTTTACGACGGGCGAACCCCATAATAAAAAACAACACCGTGGGATCAATTATTAAAAAAAAAAAATGTACATACTAACATGACAGGTACTCGGGGGACCGATGAATTTTATGGTCTTGGCAATAATTCTTCGGCTCGGCTCGGTGGGGTTTGGGATCCACAGAACTGCGGACGGTCGTAAACAACTCGAACGCGTCCAGCGCAAATTTCATAAAGTGTATAATTAATATATACTTTCAATATAATATTATAACTGCCCTCATAACACGACCGTACTCCGTTTTCTACAACCTTTTCTGCACGCCCTATTTTACAGCGACGTCTCTCTAGCGATATTAATTATTTTCATTAAAAACTCCTCGCCGGTGTTATTGAGTCATCGTCTTACCCGAGTAATTTTTAAATTTTCCACCCAGAATGACTCTCGTCGACCGTCGACTATTTGAAAAATGAGCGTCGCGGACGATGAGCCAACGAAAATTCCTCGCCTTCAGACTTGGATCGTTCATCATCAGCACGAGTTTTATAGCATTTGCGCGGCAAACTTTTCTTACGAAATCCTTAAAAAGTAGCAGAATGAACTCGATATTCGTTTCATGGTCCAGAGATGTCGTTTTTAAAATTATGTTTCACGTGTTTTCCGATTTTTTTTTTGTTTTTAACGCTGTTTTTGGATTTTTAAAATTGTTTTTGCATTCTTGCTCGTTTTTAATTACGAAAAACGGGTCATATCTCTCTAGCTATACCTATTTCGGATGATATTATAGCGCATATTTATGCAATTTTAAGTGCTATAAAATTCCAGTCCTGACCGTCGGCCTCGTACAGCCACGTCTGTCATCTCGAGTGTTGCTGATGAGAGTCGAAAAAAGTTAAAACCTATCCAACGGAATATTTCTTCGAAACAGTATTTACGCGCGTGTTCTTCCTGCGCGGTATTCTTTTGCCGTTCGTTTTCCCCACGACTACGTTATATAACGGCGACGAACTCGTATTGTGCCCGCAGATGTCCGAAAAACTTTATTTTTTTTCCGTCACGTTATTGCGTTCAATAAAAACGTCATCCCGTTCATTGTGTGAAAAAAAAATGTCTCCCAACGCTGCTTCATTCGTCTCGACATCCAGCCTGCTCCATATTCTCCTCCGCATCCGCATCTCCATCGCCTCCAGTACAGTCCGTCCCTCTCGCGCCTCTACGAGCTTCTCAAATACACGCCCGATCGTGTCGGTGTACCCTTTCACACGACCCCGTTATCGTCCCCTGGTCGTAAGACAAAACAATCGTTTCAAACGGACCCCGCGCGACCAAGCGAGGATGGTTCACGCGCCGCGGTCTGCGCATCCGGTTCGTCCGGCGCGTTCCGTTTCTTCGCCCCCCAAAGACGAACACGATACGCTCGCCGACCGTTTCCGTCACGTTCCGGCGGCGGCGCAACCGAACGCGACGCGTACAGCACGCAGGTACGAGCGGTAACAAACGCAGGTATGCCGGCGCGCGCCAGGTAACGTGGGCACTACTTTTTTTATACTCTCCGACTCGGCCGCCGCCGCCGCCGCCGTTAGCGCGCGCTCGCGTACCCGTGTGTGGTGTTGTTGGTTACGCCGCCGCCGCCCCACCACGGGACGGGTTTTTGTTTTGTGTTTTTTATTATGGTTGTTACGCGTGTACCGCCGCGTAATAGCACACACACACAGCAGGTACAATTTAATGTGTTGGTGTTTTCCGCCGCCGCCGCGGAGTGAGAGCTTGCTGGCCTACTCCGTGAACGCACAGGTACCACCGCCGCCGCTTTGGCTTTCGGTCGGCGGCGCAGTTGTCGTTGTACCGCGTACGGGTCGAGTACGCGCCGCGGACTCGGGTTTTCGACACAGGCGCGCGCGCGCGCAACGGGACGACTGCGACTGTTGATGACTGTACTGCAGCAGCTGTCGTGTCTCGTCGATTCATAAAATATAAAATTATTGGCTACGAAATAAGCGCCGGACAAGCAGCTGTGTTGCACAACGCGCGTATCGGGTTAGGTAAGCGGCGATGAATTAATTACCTAATAATAATAAAAACGCTTTTTTTTTTTTTTTGCTTTTTTTTTTTTCTGCGCGAAAACGTCGCGCGGCAATTTTCCACGCGCGGAACGGCAAGACCGCCCCGTGTGATCGTTGCGCATTAATCGCGCGTTCCGTTTCGAATTTCGTCGCCCGTGCGCCTGTGCACCACGGTTGTTGTCCTTCGCGACGATTTCGCGAATAATCGATACCACCGTGTGTGTGTGTGTGTGTGTGTGTGTAGGGAAAAAAACACGAAAAAAAATAAATATAAGTCGCGACGAAACGGCGTTTCGATCGATCGCGCAAACTGTTTTTTTTCTTTTCCCCCGAAATACGTCGCGCGTTTGACCCCCTAACAATAAATGCGCGGCCGCCGCGTCGGCCTCCGCGACTGACGAAACGAGTTTCGCAACAAAATAATACACCTTTTTATTACTACTCGCTACATACAGACGTTGTTATAACGTTATTTATTTGTGTCTCGCGCACAACACCGGTCGTACGAGAAAACCAAAAAAAAAGTCGAGAGCAGAAAAAACGCTATTATAAAATTTTGCCACATTTTTTTTTTCCACACCGCAAATACCACCCCGCCACCAGCGCTGACACCCATCTGTCGGACGGACAACGCTCTTTTCTACGCGCACCCGTTTGAAATATTTCGTGTTACGTTTCAATATCAGTGTGACGATAACGATACGCGAATCGGTGTTTTGAAACGGAGCGCATCGAAATCGGGAGAAAAGAAAAACACCGGGGGACGGCGTAGTATCGATTGGGAGAACCTAACCAGCCGGAATCTGTTTTTTCATAAGGAAAAATAAGGAATTTCGGAAACGGGAGGAAAATGAATGTTAGGTTAACACTGAATGTAGGATCCATCAGCGTTAGAAAAAACGTTTCGGGAGTAAACAAATGAGATCGGGATGTTTTTTTTGTTTTCGGGAAAAAGCATTTTGCGATTTGAATTACAGGGGGAACGATTTTTTTAGGGATCGTCGAAATTCGTAGAAATCGGTGTTGTAATACCTAAGTGTGTTCATAGTTATTCCTGAACTTTGCGCGCTCAATTGAATTCCAATACCGACGACGAATCCTAGCATGCTCCTTAAATTATTTCTCCCGAAAAATCCCGAGTTTGTTCCTAATTCTGTAAGATCCAGCCATAGTGTTCGATCCCGCAATAAATATGGTGTCCTGCAGGTGTGGTTTCTTTTTCCGGTTTTCGATGCACGTCCTGATTCGAACAGTTCCTGAATACGGTGGCGGCGCTAGGCGTGGGCGGCGAAGTGGGCCATTGCCCACGGCCTCGCACCTCAAAGGGCCTCGCGTTCCAAAGGGACTTAACCATAGAAAAATATGGCCAAAAAAAGGCCTCTTTCGCCCACGTATAAATTTTACCTCGCGCCGCCACTGCCTGAGTATACGTGCGAGTTCCGAAAATGACTTTTCCCAATAAAAAAATTCCAATTTTTTAGCGTTTTCTGTTTTTTTTTAATAATAATTCCTAAGTGTAATCGTGTTTCTGAAAACGTTTTTCCTAAATTCGATAGCCGTCCTTTTGCAGAAACACTCATTTTGTAAATATTCGTACTCGAAACTCGTACACACCAGAACCGTACAAACGTCGCACGCGTATTTTTTCGTATTTAGCATAGTAAATAATAAATGTTTCGTAAATTTATTTTTGTGTACGTCCAGCAAACACGTCGGCCTGGACATTGGCGAATGCTGTCAATTGACAAACAAAGTCGAACGTGCTGAAATAATTTTGCACGAACGTTTCCAAAACTACACAACTGACTGCAGCTGATGACGATAGATTGAAAATTTTTAATTATTGCGTAAACGCGACTCGTCCGTTGTGACTTGTGCAGTGTATGGACGACCGAAGTATGGTCGTCGTTAATATTATCATTTGTACCTATGATAATTTATACAAACACGACACAAACGACCGTAAAACCAAGAAGCAGAGAATACTTAGAAACTGTTATTTTTATTATATACTTTAAGAATGAAGACGTATTTATACCTACATGGGTACCTACTATTATAGTATCTGTTATTATAGTATTTCCACTTACTTTGTGCGTTAAAACTGTGCGTACGCATTTTACCAATTACCATATTGAATTATAGCAGCCGCTCTCTTGTACTCGTATAATCGATCCGAATAATATGGGTTATTGTGTTTCCGATTTTTATGATTTTCACGACAGTAACACTCGAGTTTATTCTTACGTTTCTCGCATATAGTTTCCGCTTTCCACCGAAAATAACACGACTCAACTGCGATGGATCATTGTAATATAGTGGGAATAAACTCATTCCGTCCGCGGTAGTGTTATTATTTTTCTTGGACGTATTTTTATGTATAATAGTATAACTCTGGTAGTTTAATGGTTAGACTTGACCGAGGACTTAACCTAGGCTGATACCATGAAAATTAAAAATGAGTGGTACAAAACTGCGATCAGATCTGCAGAATGTATGTCAAGTATTTCTATACTTGACGTATTAAAAACTATTATATCGGCAATTATTACAAAATTTAAATTAACCATACGTATCTAATAAAAAATTAATTTTCCTATCAAACTTATGCTGGAAATGGGCACCTGTATGATTAAATGTAATGTTGCAAATTAAAAATCGTTCAAAGTACTTTTGATTATTAACTGTTGTTAAACTCACAATTTCGACTACCTGTATATTTCAAACTGTACTTGGACGGTAGAAATTTATGATTAACGTCTCGAAATCGACTTGAGTTGCTAGATAAGATAAAATAAATGGTAAATGACAAAATATACATCCACCCTGTGTAAACAACATTTTTTTCCCGTTTATTAGCTGTTATTCTTTCCTGTAGGTACATAAAATTTGTATCGTAGCAGTTGGTATATTTTTTTCTCATTTTGTATTACAATGTTCTCATCGTTTTAATCCCTTGTACGCACTTATACTAATTGCTCAGCTGATTACAAGTCATATAGTTTCGACTGATACATCTAGGTAACTTACTGCACACACGACACCGTTAATCAAATAATAATTCGTCATATTCCCTAGCATAGGCGCAAATAGCCTTTCTAAAACCACTTTTACAGCAAAAAAAAAATGTGTTAAACATTGAAGGCAAAAGTATATATATATATGAAATTTTTTGCATTGCTTAAATTTTTGCCAGCATTCTCTCTCTAAACGCGCGAATATTTCATATTTACTATTTCCTATGCACGAAACGGTGTCGTTTTTCAACCGTCAAACTGTGTACAATTGAACCATTATTGTTATTATTGTGTTGAATTTAAGTATTTTGTTACGCCCTGTTACGTCCTGTACAATCTATTTGTTTAGAAAAAAAAAAAAAAAATGCAACGTAATACACATATTATGGTTATCCAGTGGAAAAATTTCGTATATAGTTTACGATATCATGTTATCTAATTTCCGAATATTATATGATATTATTATCTACCTATCGATTTATACACGTCGTGGTTTTTTTGCTTCAAACGTATTTAAAGTATAGCTATCAAAGTGATTTTAATTGCTGCTATTCCATGTGGTCTGATTCTCAATGATATATCCAATTGAAAATCACGCAGCATCGTGTTATATTTAACTCATTCAACAAACACTTGACTTGGCGCGTACCTAATTACTCTTTTTTAGCCCATATACAGGATTAAACGCGTTTTTGTTGATAGTAAATTATGAAATGAGCTTAAAAATAAATGTAAAATCAGACTGGAATGATAATATGCTGCTTGTATTTGCAAAAACAAAAAAAGAAAACTTCCATTCTTACACTAAATCGCCCTTAATAGACGCGCATCTCTTGTATTAGGTAACAATAGTGTGTTTGACTATCTACCTATGCAAATATATAACCGGATATAGTTTACTCATTTTTACAAAAATATTGTTAATTTAATAAATTCATATGTTTTTATTCTTATATACTCTTTTATTTTAAACACTCGACTGGGGCGCATAGCGATTGACTTGGATCATCTTCAGACGTGTACCTATTGTAATATTGTTGTGAAACTATTTGTTGGATATTAGATACTTACCTAAATGAATAAAAAAATTAATTGGGTACGTTTTTATTTTGTATTTTCTATTGTAAATATTTTAATATTTATTATGTTCTAATAATACGGTGAAAGTTTATCAAGGCGATTCATATATTATAATCCAAAATACTGTTGGAAAAACTCGTAGAGATAATAGTGTGGATACCTATAATTTCTTTCAAAACACTACCTATACAATAAGTGCTAAGCTTATCTACATTACTTTTCTATACTACCTGGTACAAGTGTAACGTGATACCTAATAATATTGACTATTATGCGAGTAAAACGTAAGCATTAGACGGATGTTCACGACGTGCATGATAAAAAATAATTCATTGACAAAAGGGTACAATAAAAGTCCTTTGAAATCCCCACGCTAATATTATACTATAATAGAATAAAATGATCTAGGTTGAGGTAGTCAAAGTTTTTATAATATTCTAAGCCACAAGACGAATGAGATAACAAAAACACGAAATAACGCGTCTCGTTATAGATTTACAGCTACGCAATAATATATTGTGATAATCTACTAGTTTCATTTTTTTCGAATCGTGAAATCTAAAAGCATTTTATTAAATATCAGGAATAATATATACGTTGTGCACTTGAAGCAAAGAAAAAAATATCACCTTTACAAAAATTAATATTGTTGTGTGCAGACATTGTAGTGTAAGCATTTTTGATTTGTGACTCTATTTTAGATTCTGAGTGTAGCGAAGAAAGTATTGGCTTTCCCGTGTGTGTTTTAATTTTTTTAGTCAAATATAGAACTTTGATACTTTCGAAAATTTTCATTTTTTTATTTTATTTTTGATCGATAAAAGATTTAATTTTCCACAAAACATTTTGGAAATTTAACTCAAGGTTCCATGTAGTACATATGTTACCAAAGAATATCGAAAATCCGTAGTCACAATTCTTATTTTTAGTTGTGTAAAGTTGGAAAACTTTCAAAAATTGGTCATACTTTAGAAAATTTTTGGAAAAAATTCGTAACTCGCACAAATTTGTTATTTAAGATTTGAAAACTAAATATGTTATATAAAAAAAAAAATTTTTATATCTGTATAAAAAAATTTCGTCCGCCCAACAGATTCCGGGACGCGTACAAAAAAGTATTGAAAACGATGTTGTTTTGATTATAACAATGAAATTACGTACTGTTGCGTGCAATTGATACTAAAAACGTTTAAAAACTTAAAAAAATGGTCCAAATGGTTTGAAATTTTCACACGTTAATTAAATTAGTAAACTGAACTAAACTTTGTGACTACTTTCTTTATTTCTCTATTCGAGTCACTGAGCTCACTAAGAATCGTTATTTTTGTAAGCAATTTTTACTTGCTTACAGATTTAATATACAACTTCCATATAAACCTTCCAAAACAGTGACCCACGTGGCCTAGAGTGATTCCGGCTTTTTTCTTCATACATTATGACGTCTTTCACGATAATTCCATTATAATTTGATAATCTCTTTGAATATACTGAACGAGATTATTCCGGATACATAGTGTACTACGTCAATTCTATACAATTAAAAATAAACAGTGTTTTTTTTTTTTTTTTTTTCCATCTACTGTTTAAGAAATTACTGCTGGCCAATAGACCAGATAAATATGTTTAGCTATTGTTTATTCATTTGTGACCGTTACGTTTGTTGGGTTGCGTTGGGGTTAGGTAACTAGATATAATTTGACACGAATCGTTTATATACACGCACAATACGGAATACGGATGATGTTCGACCAAGTTTACGTAATCGAGTTTCGTTCCGTCTAATTTTTTTTCAGTCTACCTATTGTGTCAATTATTGAGCATAACACTATGTTAAAATAGACAATTTTACTTTCTCGATAATGGAGAAAAAAATAAAAAAACGTTTAATGTCAATGCATATAACATATTATTATTCATACTTCTTTAGTTTTTCCTCTTTGAACTGTGTTGTTTTTACTTAAAAATTTACGAAAAAAATCAATATTCGTTATGGTTTATGTATAAGCGTTATGCCTAAAATTAATATGTAGTACTACGAAATACTCGCCTATTTATATCGTACTTCAAAACTTTTTTAACTATCTTAAAAACGGATAAAATTAGGTACACAATTAATTCCGATGTTACTAACGTCCTTGAAAACTATTTTAACTATTATAGTGTTAGTGTTTGACATAATCTTTTAAAACTATCACGGCCGACGTGTGTATACCATGACGTATGATTAGGCAACTTTGTGATTATATTATAATGTATGTATAACAAATAATTAATTTGAAATACAATTCATAATGTTTGTAACCAAAATGTAAATATAACATTGTAAAAATAATACATTCCTGGCTACCCTCAGAATCTATGATTATGGTAAATTAATAATTTTGAAAAATAATAATATATTATAATATTCTTTCGTAAACTGTCTTTTAAAAGTTTTTTTAACGTAGTATGGCAAAATAATTTGTATTGATAAAGATGTAAAACAGCTTAAGCGGTGTGTCTTATTGGATATAGCCATAAATTAATTCCCGTATCCATATCGCGGTACCTACTTGAGATTTGTTTGTGATTAATAAAATTTAATAGCTTATATTTTATTGTACTTATATTCAACGTCAAACGAACATGAACGATTTCCAACCGGGTTGAAGTGAGACTGCGTGTCAACTGAAAGTAATTTACAGTTAGAGCATCGCGACTAATCACGTTGCGTTGTAGGTACAGTTCTGTAACATAATCCGGAACGTAGAGGAATTTTATTTTATCGTATACTAATAATATTTATAGACTCTTATAGTCATCTATTATACGGACAAAATAATAAATAATTTATTGAAAATCGCCTATCATTAGTACAAGACTCTTGGTTGAGAAATGTTTAGGGCGAATCGTCATTGTACCCAATTATTAATTAACTGTTAATAGCCTCACAAAAATAACGAAATAACACTTGTATTAATACGAGCACGTACATATTTTATACTTATTAGTGTACTTGGACAATTATTAACTGTGTCACTGCGAGTGGGCCGGTCGGTCAATAAATTACGTTCATCGTCGGGGGTTAAACGACTCAAATGTACCTTTTAAATACTTAAATTGCGCTCTCGCGTAATATATTATCGTCATGGGCGCGAGTTGACGACAATTTCTGAGTAGAGAAACAAATAACAATTCACCGTCTTTGGACGACACCTAAAGTTAATTGAACGAAGTATACGAACAGAGCGAGTTTTTAGCACCTACCGTTTTGTTATGCGAAACGCAATGTTTCTACATTTTATTAAGTATTCAACAATTATTAACAGTGAACAATGAATAATTTACAATGATTTGGTAGTAGGTATATAATATAATACATCTAAAATTTTATCACTCAGTTACGCGTGATTTTCTCGATACTCACGCTTGTAGATGGAATTTTTTTTATTATTATTAGTTGTATACCTCCTAATCGGTCTCTAAAATATATACCTATTATGTTCTATAATACCTCGGTTTTTACTCTGTTCCGTGTACACTATATAGATATTGTGAACGTTAACGTCATCAATGACACTATAAAGTTTTTATTTTCGATATATGTAGAATATCAATGACGTTTATAAGTCTTTTTTGTCCACCGTCATTCGTCGATGAAAGTTTTGATCAAAAAATAACACGCGTATAATTTTCCAATAAATGTAGACATAAAATATTGCTTAACATAATTAGATGGAATTTTCAGTACCAAAAACATCAAAAATATGACGTTGCAGTTGTTATTATAACTGCACGGGATTAAACGAACAAACGTTGTGCGTTGTCTAACTTAATGACCGCCCATTGAAGTTCTAATCACATAAACACCAGAATAAACAATTAGTGTACTTACTTACTGCTGAAAGTCCACAAATCGCGTTAAACTTAACATGACTTTGTTTGCAATCTTTTAAAGCCGAGCGTGTTTTTTTTTTCCCCGCACTAATTTATATTAACATTTGTAATCTGTATACCTATATGATATATTTCTTTATAGAACTTCGTTTATGAATTATTAAAATTTCAAAAATGTCCCGAACCAAACCGATACCATGGAAATTCATACTTAACTATACACGTCACTGTATAGTGTTGAAATTGTATTTTTTTTTTTTTGTCTTCAAAATCGTACGTTTCGACGAACGGCATATACGCTCGAGTGTATATACTAAAGGAATACAGACTTTCACCAGCCACAGACCAAATGCGTCGTTGCACACGTCTATTTTTTTATTTGTCGCTTTTGTATTATTTTATTATAATTTTTTTTTTTTTTTTTACGCTTGGCTGTTATACAGAGTGCCCATGATTTTTGTTTTTTTCTTTAGTTATTATCCTCACTGTACAATGGTCGGAAAAGTTTAGAAATCACATCTAAACGCGTAATTTTTAAACTGTATTTTACTTGTATACGGAGTTGTCGTGATTATAACTATTTACTAAATACGTTGTACTCATAAGTTTTGCAAAACTTATACATTAACTCCAACCTTCACTTATGTACAGATCAATAATACATACAACTTATAAACTTTTAACACTGATTGGTCGCACTTAGAAGCGATACGTCAACGCTGTTTCGATAGTTTTTAACAATCGTTTCTAAATGTAAGTTTTTTTTTTTTTAAGTATACCTAATAAAAACATTCATAGTACTGACAAAAAACATTGTACCTATATTGGTTATCGACTGATAATAATTGTTACAATGTATAATATTATAATTTAATAAATACAAAGTTTCAATGGCAGGCCCGTGCGCAGAATTCGTTTATGGGGGGGGGTTTTGACATATGTGTATCATGACTTTCGTAGAATAAGGACTATTGCTAGTGGAAAATTATGTGGAAAAATTCTCTATGGGGGGGGTTAGAACCCCCAAAACCCCCCCCCCCCTGCGCACGGGCCTGTTCAATGGAACCAGATAGATATCTAGTAATTTTATACGATTTTGCATATCATATTTCTTTAGTACGAATACAAAATCGGATTCCTTTGTAAGGTTCAAAAATTGTATTTTTTAAACAACAATTAATGTGTTCCTACCGCGCGTTTTGCGATTGTTCTGCGTTTTCTGTTGTGAAAACGACGAACGCGTGTAATACGAGTACAAAAACACGCGGAAACATAAAAATTAATATTTTTCGAAATAAAAATCGTTGTTTTTTTTCTCTTTTGTATTCGGGTGACGATCAAATGTAAAAATAATTTGATGGACCTAACCGTTTAGCGCGTAAAAAATGTACAAAAAAAAAAAAAACAGCTGTGCCCTGTTACACACTCGTGTGGTGCGCGCGTATGAAATAGCGTATATAACTAAATATTGTTGTTTACCACCATCTCGCCATCGATGCTTTTCCCTGGTGTAGATTTTGTTTATGAATTACATATTTTTGTTTTTCTCGGTGACGCGGCAAAGGCGATCAGTCGCGTATTAATCACGGGCGGAGATATGTTTTTTGTTTTTTTTCTTTCTTTTTTTCGCCGTTTTTTATTCGAAAATCTTACCGAAGATAATATATTAGCGATCAAATCAAAAATAATTCGTTTTGGGGGGAATCCGACCGCCGCAAAACGCCGCGGATGGATGACTACATAAAAAATAAAATGATCGCTGCGCGACAATTCGTCGAAAACAAAAATTGTTCGAATATCAATTTATATAGACGCGTCAATATTAATTTTAAACGTTAATGCATAGTAAAAAATATGATTTCGATGCTCGAATAAACGAGTAGAAACATAGTTGTAATTTACTATGTTTTGAATACACACAAATATTTCCAAACTACATTAAAAAAAAAAAAAAATTTATAAGTCATAATGAATGTATAGATTGGATGAATTAAATAAACAATAATTAGGTGTATGAATGAAATGAAAAAAAATTAACACCTACCTTTTAACGGTCTTCGATGTTACAAAAAAAAGGTCCTTTTATCGCCTTTTTTTTTTTTCGTCAATGTTGGCTCCCATCGTTCTATTTTAAATTGTTTTAAGAGATCCATCCCTTCTGTTTTCAACGCTTCTCGTACAAACGTCCGTGTACAGAACGGACGTTTCCCGCATATAAATGACATTGCGAACCAATTTTGTGATGATCCTCCTCCTACAGAATTGTTTGCAGTGCAGGACCTAAGCTGGTTCGCAAGCCGCACGGACGTTCGGACGTGTCGCCACGTGTCTCCTGGCAGGAGGCTGCACCGTGTAACGGACGTTCAGCACAAGTGATGAGCACGTACTTTGAAGCGCGACGTTTCACCTGCAGTTTTTAAAACACGTTAGGTATAACACGTATGACAACAGTGGATTTTATTCGTCCGCAAGTGGGGAAAAATGGCGATTGTAAATACATACATATAAAAAACAAAATGTAGAAAAACGCGCATTGTACACGTATACATAACATGTACGTCATACGGAATAATAATAGTGAAAACCAGTTGGGTCGGTATCGTGTGACGCAACGGTATGAATATTATACGGCGTGTGTGTGTGCGCGCGCCCAGTGTTGTACACACGTACATACAACTCTACACGTAATAATATTGGAATACATATATTATTAATTGTACAGACTGCGGTTGCGAATAACATTATTAACCTTCTACTGGCCGCTGTCTGTACTTGCCCCGCGTTCATCGCCGACGTGTTATTCCAAGCCGCGGTGATCTAACAGCCGGTGTTTGCTGTTATACGATTATAGCTATATGGGTATATAGGTGTGGGGCGGTAGTCTCGTGTATCATCATCATCATCATCATCATTATTATTATGGCCTTGCTATAAAACAAAAACGATTTCAATGTAACGATAATCGATTCAAATCGGTTCAAAGGTACTTGTTATAAAACTGGGTACTTTTTAACATTTTAATCCTACACATAGTTGTGGTACCTACAGAATTGTCCGCACGGTTTATTTTTATCGTTGTCAAGCGGAACCCAACAAACGGTTTCGTTGGTAATTTTTTTTCATTTCGATCTTTTATTCTCCTAAATGAAAACGTATTACTTAGATTGCAGAGCGTTTATAAACGTATGACTCGTGAATATACTGCTACCCGAGTTTATTTCCTTTTCTATCTTGACCCGTTCAGTTATTTATTTTCTTTATTTTGTTTTTTTTGTTTTTTTTTTTTTGCTTTCTCGTGAACGAAGGCAGGCAGTCTAATCGAAGAATTACTAAAACACCTATAATCGCAGTAAACTTTTTTCACCAACATTGCAATTAATGTTATTAAACATTCGTTATATTTTTTTATTACGTTTGTTTTCTCTTTATTTTGTTATCCGCAGAAAATTCGCTTTCAGCGTTCGACTGTTTGTAAATCACGTGATTTCTCGAGTAACTTCACTCTCTGGTGTAGAATGAAATTTGTGTAGAAGCATCTAAAAAAATATGTGATTGTTTAAAAAACAAGTTTGAAAAAAAAAAATTTTTCTTTTTTTTTTGTAGTCGGCAAAAACAACATGTTCGGCGCGGACGTTGAAATAGCGGACCGATGGACTGCGGCAGCCGAATGATGTTGCCGACGAACGTGACGCTGGCAGAGAGGCGTCGAGGAACACCATGTGGTTAGTTGGCGTAAAATGGCCGAACCATTCAAGAGTAAAGCGCTGTATTCGGCCGTGGTCGCGTTCCTAGGGTTCGTTTGCTTTGCAATATCCGCCGTGACCGTCGGAATGCCGCTTTGGGGCTACTTCGAAAATCTTCAAGGTGAGTTCGGTGGGTTACATGACGTACCGGCAAAATTTGAAGAGATGAAATCAAAACTATTTTAGAGACAGGCTATGTGCTGTGTGTATTTTTTAAAAAATGCAGAGGCTTAAAATACTTCCCGAAGAAGCCCGTGATTGTAGTAACACCGTGTGATATAGTATGGATTATCGTATAGAAAAAACTCTAAAATGCCGCGAATCCGTAGGAAAGTTCGACAACAAGTAATTATTTCGATATTTCAGCACGTTTATAAACTGCACGCATCAAAAATAGCAGCTGATATCTGTACAAATATTTTTTTATAATAAGTTTAATAACTTACTAAACTGTGTTTACTAAACTGTATTGATACGATACAGCTCTTTGGGTCGTTTTTTTTAAAATGCGAAATGTATGTAAACCCGTTAACAATAATAGTTCTCTCCGCATCAGGAGCCCAGGAGGGAACCACTGAGCCGCGCTCTTCCCCAGATGTCCACGTTAAAATTAAATCGGTTACGAATGAGTTTAAGTCTACATTTATGTTATGTTGGTCACATAAAGTTTAGTCATAAAGTCATTAGACTTGACACACGTGAGCGTGTGTTTACCGCCTAATTATGTATACTGTTTACCGATTTTAATTAACAAGAGTTTGGATAGAAATTTTCGTTCCAGTCGTGCTTGTACCAGTGTATTTGGAAACAATTTTCAAATTATCTGTACTTTAAAATTTATACTAAAAAAAATTACTGATCTTGTATACTGATTGAATTCGCTCAAAACTAGTTTTTATAAACCACATTAAAATATTTTGTCATAACATTCTTGACTTCTTAAACATAAAATAAAAACTTGAAATGTTGTGGACTGTATAGGTACTGTATCTATTAACGGATCAATAAAAAAGATATACAGTATTTTGAAAATGTTTTTTTTTTTTTTCTATTTTTCGATTTTGAGGTTTAAAAATGTAATTTTAGTCTAACGGGTACGGAAAAAAAAGTAATTGTTGTTTGTTTACCTATTTTAAGTTACAACATCAAATTAAAAATAAAACATAAAATTGCAAAAAGGGCGAACTATTTTAGATTTTTTATTATGTCCTCCCTCCATTTTGGAAATTACTTAGATTGGTATTAAGTACCTATATAGGTACAGAAAAAGCATCCGATATTATATAGCGATGATAGTT
>CM029365.1:8709168-8896785 GCA_017140985.1 Hormaphis cornu | reverse complement strand
GAATTAGATTTAAAGACAATATATCCAGTCAAATATATACGTCGATATTAAATAGTCACCTGCAGCTGCATAAAAAAAAAAAAAATAAAACATTTCAACAAAACACTTTTTTACGTTTAGTGGGCGTGAATAAAATACAAATATATATTATACTTATATTTATATAGACACCTATTTACACTCAGTACTCATTAGTCACTATACAATGTATGTTGAGTGTTAATTTTAAGATCGCGCAGCTTTAAATTATCTAATATATACGTGGAAATTATTTTTGACAGATAATTGTCATGTAATTTTCGCAATTTTTCATATAATAATATACATCAATCAATAGAACGTTTAATACTCACAGACTGTGTACCTGCTAATAATTTTCGAATGTATAGTAAATATGTTACCATGATCAGCACGAACAGAAGAAGAAATGTTTTCTGATGTAAAGTATACAGGCGAAAAATTCATTACGAAAATAGATCATTATTTATACAGCGAACTTGTAAATAAATTAGGTGCTCCGTAGAGACGTAGACTGTTCAATATTGCTAACTTTAAAATAATTGCGTCATAAACGTCACAGTCATTTCAAGTTTTCAATGAAATATTGCTATTTTTAAAAAAAACGACGTTAATTTGTTTTTGGGTTGTTTGTCAACACGCGTACCTAGTTCTGTACACAGTGCTCGTTTATTTAACCATTCAAATTTAATTTGGTAATCGAAGTATCGACATAAATAATTTTAAATACTATGGTTTTTAGTTGTAAATAAATCTACTTAAAAAGTGCCATATTATTTTCTGTGGTAATATACAGACTTGCCTACCTATTTAGTCTTTTGAATACCACGTAAAAAGTATCATGAATTGCTTAAATAATTCGAAATGTTTATAAAAGCAATTCAATACTTTGTGTTATTTTATTTACTAATTTATAATACCATCAATTAATTGTGTACACTATGAAAGATATTCTTAAAACATTTTGAAAGATATTCTTAAAATATTTTGAAGGGAATTTACCAGACAAGAAACTTTAGTCGACGTCGTTTATTTTTAATGGGTATTATTTCGAATTTTCATACTTGTGAACCGTGAGTTAAATTAGTGCGTGTGCGTAATTACTTTTCTTTTGTTATTGACGTTGCCAAGGATCTTTTATTAAAAAAAAAAAAAAAACTTTTATCGTGACAATATACGTTTTATATTTATCAAAGATATCATCGACTGAGTGTATATTTTTTTAATTATTTACTAGGTCGATACCCATAATTATTGCATCTTTGGTTTCCGTAAACGTGAAATACACAACTTGTGTATTTTATATTCCTTATGTTCTTTATATCAATCAAGAATGTGGTAGGTACGCAATTTTCGGTAGGAAAATTACCGAATGTATTATACAAATTTTATTTTCATTTTATTATTTTGTCTGCTGCTCTTTGACTTTTTGGGATTATTTTCCGCAGTCTTCGCGATACAACGTTTGTGTAAAACCGATATGAATCATTCGTGCAACGTGATTGTTTACTAATTTTGTGATTGATACATACGTGTGCATATTTGACTCACCAACAGCTCACTTAGTGTATGACCAGTGGCGTAACCATAAACACTCAGAAGCTCCTTGGAACAAATTAATATGTTTGCGCCCTCTTTTTTGCTAAAATATATACTTAGAATTTTCGGGATAAAATTAGACGCACACTAAAAAATATTGTTTTCACCCCAGAGAAACTGCCCCTGTTGCGACCTCCCCCGATAGCTATACGCCCCTGTGTATGACTCGTGTACAGCAGAAAAATCGAACGCATACACCTATAAATAACGCCTATATCAAATAAATGTATGTACATATGTGTTATTGGATCTCTTAAACAAAACTGCGCGATGTTTGGAAACCCATTTTAAAACAGTGTTGTATTGCCGAATCTAATACGTGCATTTCTATCATTTTTTACGAACTCAACCGGACTCTGTTGACCTCCACGGAATATTTTTTTTTGTCTTGACTGTGGGTCAACAACGTGTACATTACCTAATACTTTACATAATACTTTTAGGTAACTATATATATATATATATATATAATATTTTGATACCTACCTTCAAAAAGACTTGCCGTGTGCAGCATTTCCTCTCACTGTGCATAGAAAAACACGAAGTAGAGTTTTTTATCATCCTGCAGAACTGTATTTTGGTTTAGATTGTGTATTGTTTTTACTGCAATGGTGCTTTTTTTTTTTTTTAGACTTTGACAGCCAGATGGTGCTTCCAATCGAAAAATGTCGTAGCACTAAAAAGTTTCAAAAATAGATGTATATCGTACCTTACTTGAAGATTTTTTTGAAATTTGTTTTTGTTTTCGAGTTTTGGCCCTGTTAAATTTGTTTCGACCATTTTCGGGAAAACGCTTGAATATTCAACATATTTTGTAATCACTTTTACAGGTAGCAGGTGGTTCCTCCGATCTTTCCTTTGAACACCACAAAATAGTTTAGATTTTGAATCATTTTTTGATATTTTGATTATTTTCCGTATTGAATTAATAATCATTAAGAAAGTTTAGTTCACCAACAATAGACAAATGAATGTATGGTAAGCTAAAAACTAGCAGAAGTAGTTTAGAAGTTATCTCAATAAATTAATTAAACAGCTAAAATAGAAATAAAATATTTTGTTTACATTTAAACTAATCATCAAACTGTTATTCAACTAATTAGTTAAATAAAAATTAATATAATTTAGTCCAATGTTGTTGATAAATAAATGAAAATTTAACATTTCAGTTGAAAAAGATAATGACAAAAATTTTAATCGTTCAAATAAAATGGGGTTTGCGGTTCGTAAAAATTGGTTTTGGCTCGTTTTTTATTTCTGTGTACCCTTTTCCACGACAGTAAAAATGCTTTAAAGCTATCCAGCAGCCATATAGCTTACCTATAGTGTTATAATTTGTAATATTGTCTTCGAACGTTTTTACAGGCGCGTCTCGTGTTGAATGCCGAACCGAAAAAAAAAAAATAAATAAAAATTCAAACAATACGGTGCCGCGCATAATGGGTTTTGGACAATGTTGCGACAATGTTATTGTTTTGATATCAACCCATCTCCGTATACGAATTTCGTTTGGCACGATCGATCGTGTGATGTACAGTGACCGATAACGTGTATATAGACTCTCGTAGTACAATAGTAATAATAATAATAATTATAATAATAATAATGATGTACGCAATATTGAATATTATACTATAGTGTGACAACTTGCGCACTCGGTTCCGGGATCACGCTTAAACCACAGCTCCAATGACGATGGTAGCAATAATAATTATTGTTCCGTTAATTGTTATTGTTTTGTTATTATTTTGTAGTTTTTGTTTGGAATGAAACACCGAATACTTCGCGCACGCGACGGCAGTGTGTTCCGTACCATAGTTGGCGTGTAATTTCCGCCGCAAAGCCGAGTCAGCCGCGTTATATTACACTTTCTTACTTTCGGGTTGTACGTCACACGTATACGTCAAGGAGTTTTCAAAAATTCGATTAAAAAATATCCCGTATATGTATTTCATTCGATTTCAGAAGTTGTTATGAGTTTGATCAAAGTCTCGAGTGGTTTCGAAAATTTTTGAGCCAAGTACAGAACTTTGAAATCCTTGAAAAATTTACGAAGACATAGTATGTAGAAACTAGACATCTGAACTCGCTCAGAATTGTTTTTTCGAAGGGAATGATCCGTCACAGCTTTCAGACGTTAAACAATACGTTTAAACCACAACTTGCAAACCCGCCCATTTTTATGTTCCGTTTAAACCGACGTATGTGTGTATAAACTATTTTATATTGCAAATTACAATGCAGTTCTTCGCATTATTTTTTTATTTTGTAATCTAGCATATTTATTTTATTACTCACTCTATATGTATAGGCATTCGTAATTTTTTCCTCCGCAGAACTAGTGACGATTATTCCATATTGATTACCTAGGTATGCCGCACAGCGTACAGCGTGCTTATGAAGTATACTCATAATATCTATAACTCCGATCGCATTACTGTAACGATACGTATACAAGTAATTATTTTTTCAATATTACATAGATATTATATATATACATATATATATATTTGAAAATATGATCGTTACATTTTAGAAACTCGATAGTCTGTGCAAGTATGCACATAATGAAACTACTTAATATGCGAATATGTACAATATTATTTGTTTGAGTTTTGTTTTTACATCGTGTCACGTCTGTACAGAAAATTAAATAACGTAATTTTTTTTACCGTTAGACGTTTATAGACTGAGTCGGTAATTATCTGCAACAATTTCGTAACAAAACCTTTAAGTTGGGTTCTGTAAATATTATAATTCAACAAATACAAATATGGTAGAATTATAGTGTTTTTTTTACATGTAAAACCATTTTTTTTTATTTTTGTCTCTTTTATTTTTTCAAGCGTATCGATCAGATCCGGCGAGTATATTTATAATATATATAGGCGCACTATTTTTATACAGTTTGACACACGTATGTATGTCATATTAATTATTATGCAAAATCAAACGATTATATGCGTATATTTTAGTGCCTTACACAATATGAAACGATTTTATCTAAGGAGCAATAAATTTATAAAAAAAAACTAAAATACTCTTGTATTATACGCAGTACGCGCCTATTGTTGTATTAATAATTTTAATAATATTGTCTTTTAATTAATTTATAGATTGTTCACAGTTGTTACCTAAAAACAACACAACAATGTCGGTAGTATATAATATGTAACATACTATATAACTTATAAATTATTATAAGTCATTATAAATTTAGATTATTACATTTTTTTGAACTAATCGTGACTCATGCTGGATGTCAAGATAAATTGACTACTAATTTTCGATTATTTTGACGACTCTGCATATGTACGTGACAAATATTACAATTTTTATGTAAATATTCTTAAACACTTTTCCACGCTTATAAATGAATTAATTATTCTGTAGGTTTGTCAATAAGAATGACTTAACATTTTTACTAGGTATATGTAATAATTGTTACCAAGTGGAACGTTAAACATTATATTATGTTTTCACTCGTTTATAATACTTAGGTTAAAAATATTGTTTTCACAAACGGAAACGAATGTTTGATAAAAACGTACTATACTAATAATCATCGTGGATATGATGAATTTATAGAACAAACGAGTGAAATTCTCGGAGAAAAACAGGGAGGAAATGTTTTTGTAAGACTGCTTGCCAACTTTTTTGATAAAAAATAAAAATTGTTGAAAACATTCCATCGAAACAACACTATTTGGTCTAGAAATATTATTTTATTTTGTCTATACATAACTATTCGATACTTACTGGCTTCTTTATTCAATACTTATAAAATAATTGCCTCAAATATTATTTTTAAGTAAGTACCAGCTAGAATAGATAGGAGTGCATCGTTTCTGCCGACGTAAATTATTGATGCTGTCGTAAAAGTACAGTTACGTATAATTACGGTGTATAAATTAGACAAACAAATCTTATTTCCATTTCAAGAACTATTTATCTTACTGCTAATATGCTGTGTATCGGCTCAAATTTCAGAATGTCTCATTCTCCACAAGACATTCGCCTAATGAAAACTCCGTTAATAAACAAACTATATGTACACCTTTTAAATCTGCAGCATCCGAAACGTCGGTAAATCACCAAAGACAATGGATACATAAAAAAAATGAACATAATAATATTACTGTCTCTATATTGTCAAAATTATCTATTTATAGCACTTGGTTACAACTGTAAAATAGTTGTCTGTTCGGTTGATTTAATATCACGATGGATGTGTCCAATTTAATCGCGTTCTGCAGCGTCCTTGGCGAAATGATCAATCGTGAGAAAACGCTTTATGTGCCCGGTCAGTTCTTTCTATTGTGTGTAAGAAGAACTTTAGTTGCAGAGATTGTTATGTACCAACTCATGACGAATTTTGATATTCGCTTCAATAGAATATTTTGATGCGCGTTTTGAAAAAGATAGTTAATGATACGGTTTTTGCTTTCGTTCTTTCAAATTAATATTGCAGTATGATGAGTGTTATGTTCGCCCGATCACGACTACCATATCAAATAATGGGCATTCTTATTCGCAGTCCGCAGAACAACAGCAGCTGCAGCGCCGGGGGCCGGGAGATATTATGTATATAGCGACAATGATAAGTCAAATAAGAATCACAAAATAGATAATAAACCTAAGACATTCTTTATTTTGATTTATAGGTATATGTCAGGCTGCAATGTCAAAATGGCATCGCGTATAAAACGCCTGCAATGCTGAACACTCGAATCAGTGGCGTATATTTAAGAATGAGTCTTAAGGAGGGGGGGGGCATTATGAAATTTTTTTTTTATATCATGTATTGCATTTTTTTCAAAATTCCACCAAAGATATAGTACACTTGAATGAGAAATATTTCATTTTACGAGAGATCTAACCCCCACATCCCCCGTGAATAGGTACGCCATTGATTCGAATACGTGCTCTCGTTTGTCAAAATGTATTTTTAATTAATTGGCCCTAACTAATTGGCCCATAACAAATTCACAATAATTTTAATAGTTTTCTTCCGATTCATGAATATTTTTCTGTGACTGAGTATTATCTACGCGCGTTTTCCTATAGGCAACGTGACCAAATCGCTAATAAAAAAAAAATTTTATTTTAATAGTCACATTGATCGTATTGTGTTATTCCTAATCGAAATAATTTGGATTGTTAATTTAACACAGTTCTTAACCCTTTGGTTGTTTTAAAAATGCTAAGAAAGTAGATGGGTTTTAGACAATATATTATGCTGCACGATGGGGCAAAAACGGCATTATTATTACTGTACGGAGCGCCTAACCGGATGCGCTGCGGCCTTCATCCGTCAATCATTCCTTGACAAGAATATAAACTTGGTCTTCAAGTTAAAAGTCAAATTATTTTTAACGTTTTTTTATTATTGATATAGATAACTTTTAGTAGGTGTTACATTAAATCTTTTTACCAATTATTAATTTTACTTATCTAACCCAATTGTTTCTATAATATCATAGTCTATCAGATAAGGTAATTTTGAGAATCTTTCATTTCTGATTTACCCTTAATTTTTTAAGAAAACATTGTATTTATATAAATACTTTGTACCAATTTAATATTTTACTCGTTTGGCCCATTCCACTTTGCAACTTTCTATTTGTTTTTGAAAATGTTAAATCTTCGTAAGATTATAAGGTTTAAGAAACGCGATTACGATAAATTATATGGTTATAATTTCTACATCGTGGCTTATATACTCGCTAATTGTATGTTATTGACACTATAGTTAATAATATTTTATAGTTTACATTAAAATATATTAAACCGTAGTAAAACTTGAAAGTCAAAAATTACCAAAATCTAAATATAATATTTAACAATAATATTATTACATTTCAGTTGTATTTCATAAACTAGGTAGGTACCTATTATAAAAAATGTTTACTGGCGGAATACTCCATCATGCGGCTGGCAATAACGTCACACACTCGTGATCAAACAGTCAAAATGATCAAGTCTTTAGTCTACTACTGTTAATGGGAACTTGGACTGACAAGTAAATTGCATATTATTAAAACTGTAATACGGTAGCTGAGAAAGTGATGTACATCAAACAATAGAAACTATTTTGAAATAGACGACAAAAAATTAATATATTATTCTCTCGTGTATGTGTATATTTCTCAAACAATCAAAACGTCATTGTCGTTGAGATAAACACGGAAGACCTATACAATGTACCGTACAATAATATTGTGCCTACAATTATTTATTTTTTTTTTACCTACACTCGACATGATAAAATATATTATAAGTATGATTAAATAAATATGAATTAAATAAGCGAGTGTGCAAGTTAGTCAATACTCATATACAAGTATCTATGGTTGAATCACGCACATTACAGTACCTTCTTAGTTCTTGTAAATATGTATTAAGTATCTAAATAATTATTAGTACCAATCTTTTTTATAAAATATTTTATTTAAATTCGTGAAAATACTATAAGGGGTCGTCCATAAAATACGTCACGCAATTTTGGGGTTTTTTGGACCCCCCCCTCCCCCATGTCACACTTTGTCACAAAGCCGCGACCCCCCCTCCCTCCAAAGGTCACGTCACACTCTGATTTTTGTGAATTATAAGATTTTTCAAGTTGTTAACATTGTTTTTACATAATTCTCTTTATTTTCTCAATAATAACATTACTTAAAGAATTATAGTGCTGAAGTATATTATTTTCTGAAGAAAAAAAGTATTGAAATACATTTAATGAGTACAAAAAAACATAAAAAGTGAAGTGCCTAATCCTTTGGAATTGCCATCCATGGTGAAGTGTACCAATCTTTAATGTTTTTAATCAAAGGAAATCCTTCGTCTGCATCTTCATTGTGAAATTCAGGAATGCAATTTGGATCCACTTCTTCCTTTTTCAACCATACAGCATCTTCGGTATCAGAATTTTCTTCTCTCATAATGCAAAGAAATTCTTTGGCGCGTTGTGCAGCAATTCTTGTCGGTCGTTTTTTCAATTCTTGAGTTTTTTTTGCTGCTTTCTCTTTTTTATGCAATGTTTTCACGTGTGCTGCAGCTGACTTTACTGACGCTCTGTATAAACCACATTCCTTACAAATTCTGAAAAAGAATAAATCATATGTTAAGTAGAAGATTTGAAAAAGATCGTCTTTATGACGAACATTACCTTTTTTCAAGAGAAGCTTGCAAACTTGGGCAGCAATAATCATAAGGCAGAACTTCAAATTTTTCATCGGTAGGGTGCAACTTCAAGGCCAACTGTAAGAATAGGGGACATATTTTCTTCTCATTCTGCGAAGGACCAACAACAGTATATCCTAAATGTGACTGTTCGATTCGCAAAGGTGGAGGCAAAAATCCTTCCGGAAGAAATTTCCACAAACTTGATCTTCGTTTGCCGCAACAAGATTCCAAATTACATTTTACAATCTGTAAGAAGTACTGTGATTCTCGCACATGTTCAGAATACCATTCTTCATTTTCGATCACGATGGCAATGGAATCGTCTGTTGGGTTGATGTATTCAGCGAAAACCGGAAACTTGTCGATTTCAATGGAACTCCAGATCTCGGATAAAACTTCACCTGCGTGCTGAAAATTGCGTTTCTCCAACTCCACGTCCGTAGTTTTGTTTTGAGAATTTAGATGGGATCCAAAATGTTGGTGATCAAGAATCAATCCTGTCAATTCTCGACTAAGAGGAGCCATTCTTCGTTCTACCCTGTTGAAGGCACTACGACCTGGGGCATTCGTTGCTATAAAATACGCGTCCAAGTCATGCTTCTTGAAGTGTTTTACGGCCGCAGCGATAACCCTAGCATAACGTGGATTTTCATCTGGTCCTCCGTCGTCGTACACATGAAAACAGGTTTGGTTGCGCCTTGATGAGTTTTTGTGAATGACTCAAACTCAGGGAGATGAATAAGTCTTTCGAGATCCGTTGCGTGAGTTTCAGCCGAAGATGAGCAATGTTTACCGCTTCGAATACCGACGTACGTTGGCCCTGAAAACGATACAGCCTCAGGGCGACCCTCACCATCTCGATCGATTTTGATGCCTGCATAAACTGATGGAATAAGTTTATGACGTTCAGCTATAGCAAAATCATGATCTGCTAATCGAACACGGTAGTCCATGTGCATCAGGATTGGTGCTTGAGCGTTGGCCGCTGTTATTCCCAAAGGAACCCTAGCCTTATCATCTTGAGACCAAAAAAAAACTTGATCGGGGCCGAGAATCGATGCCACAGATTCGAGGGCTCTAATTGTTGCAGTACAAAATTTGCCATCTGGATGATTTGCGTGTTGATCTGCTTCTGGTCTTGATAACTTGACTGGAACGGTCTTCACATGGCGCTTGCCTTCACTTGTTTCAGAACGCTTTGGTAAAAGGCGAAGATAAAGAGCAGAACGACTTAACGTGTAACCGAGAGTTTGTAATTTTTCATGAAGATCGTCTAAAGTGCAACAACTTCTTATCAAACTGGAACGACGTCGATCATCAGAAGCCCCTCCATGAATTGCAATGTCTGAAATCACCTATAAATGTCGAAAAAAAGGAATCAAATTACGTATGGAATGTATGTACATAAAAGTACACAGTTCTAACGCATAATCAAAGTATAATTACTCTCAAAAGTTCGGGCTGACTTTCTTCAACTCTTGGTCTCCCTCTCTTATTATGAATTTTGAGAGCAGTTGCTATTTCCGGATTGGTTTCAACAAGCTCTTCAATTTTTCGTTTTCTATTTTGTCGAGATTTTTGTTGGCGTTCAGCAGAATCTTGAATTAATTTCATATATTTTTTTTCAGCTTCCAGTGATTTTTGCACAGCTTGAATTTCATCGTTTGCATTTTTTGTGGATAACCCTGAATCACGTGCAGTGATTAAACT
This sequence comes from Hormaphis cornu, assembly GCA_017140985.1. Taxonomy (NCBI): domain Eukaryota; kingdom Metazoa; phylum Arthropoda; class Insecta; order Hemiptera; family Hormaphididae; genus Hormaphis; species Hormaphis cornu. The sequence goes on along the minus strand of CM029365.1, from coordinate 8,886,273 downwards.
GTTAAGTTGACTTTCCAAGACTCGTATTTTTGTTTCAGCCAATTTCTGAGCTGGTTTTTCTCGAGATTTTTGCAGCGAGGCACCCGAACTCATTTCACCTTCATTTTGTACCATATCTCCAGCTTGAAATGCCTGTAAAAAATAATGACGTGCATTGTATGTTCATTGAAAAAAAGAAAACCTAGCCTGATAGAATAATTTTCGGTAAATAAGTGGTCATTTTTTTCTGTCTGTTTTCTGCCTTCTCGGAATGGCAAATAATATACTAATCTTTGAAAGAATTTATTCCTCAACCTTTATTTTCATTTGATTCAAAACATTATACCTGATTTTGAGAATCTTCGTGTAGTGATTGTTTACTTGTTGACGTTTGGGGAGCAGTTTCGTCATGGTCACTTTTGCTCGAAGACGCTGTTTTCGATGTAAAATAGTGAAGCATTGTTGTTTTTTTTCTCGTCGCAGCTTGAAGCAATTTTTGTATTTCTTGCTCGGTAACTTCACTACAATTTTCACTTTTTTTGAGGTTCGCCCACAGTTTGTTGACTTCATTTTGAACTACTGGTTTTGGTTTCGTAGGATGAGATTTACTATAAGCTTGGTAAACTCTACTATATAATGACGGAGTAGACATGACTACAGGTAATAAGTAAATCGGAAAATCTGAAATGTTCTTTTGTTTTGAGAAAACTCTACATGTATAGGGTGAAAATGTATGGGAAATCATGCGGAAAACACATGTTGCCATCTATCGTTCTTATCAGCAATCATGTCAATGGCATTAGTTTAAATTGGTCGATAATAAGCAGAAAAATCGTAGCCTCAAGTGTGACGTCACATAACGTCGACCCCCCCCCTCCCCCATGTCACATTTTGTCACAAATGACTTACCCCCCCCTCCCCTAAAAGTGTGACGTATTTTATGGACGACCCCTAAGGCGATAAAATTGTATGCGTCATACACGCTGAATATAATGTGGACGATCAGTTTTGTATAATTATATAAATTATATTTATATAATGTAACTATTCAGAACTTCAGCAAGTTTCATTTCCTTTAGAAATAACTAAAAAATAATCCTTCGAAGTTGTTATAGGGAAAATTCAAATTGTATACATTTGTTTATAAACAGCTTAATATACAGCATAATATATTGGTAGGTATTTTAGACGGATTTTTGTTCAATACCAATTTTTCTTAATAAAACAACATTTTCTAACATTGCTGTGTTAAACATTTACTGATGCCTATATAGTCGTGTTTTTCAGACCTATTCATACATAAATACATGATTAATTATTGTATTTAGTGTATTTATTTAGTGTATTTATTTTGTATTGATTTTGCATTTAGTGTATTCATTAGGTATATTTTTTTTTTTTTTTTTTATAAACTACGAAGAAGATAAATTTTTAAAATAACATGTAATGTATTAAATCCAAAAAATAAGTTTATATTGATAACGTACTATGCAATTCAATATTTAAAATTTTATTAAATACAATTTTTGCCCATGATTCATGCCTATAAAACAGTTCAAAACTTAAAATCATGAGTTATAATATACTGAAAAAATATTTCACTCGATTTACTCTATAACTGTAGAGTGTAGACGTTCGATGACTGAATAATTAAGTATATAAAAAATTATGTACTAACTCAAGAAATTAAACCTTTTGTTCAACAGTTACTGTTATTATATATAATCATATCGATTAAAAAAAAACCATTAAGCGACTGCAGGAAAATATAAAAACTATTAAAAACGACGGATGAAAAATAATAATTGACACTTACGATTAAATTCAGTAAGTACTTACTGTTTTCATACCATACAGTAAATAAAACTTAATATTATTGAAATTATATGTGTATAACAAACAATACTAGACGTTATGTTAATTATTATTGATAATACCAATCAAATGTGTGGAAATAAATCTAATTTATAATTAAAACTTGTTAAGATTGGTTTTTATTAAATACCTTTCTATTTAATGTGACGGCGTTTGTTTTCTGAGCTATAGTAAAACAAACTTCGTTGTATTTTATGTATTTTATGTATTTTTTTTTTTTTTTTTTAAACCTTGCTCCTGAGTACCATCTGAGATTGTCACTCAACCGCTACACGCTTGATCAAACTTCTTATCGACTTAAAATGTAATTACATCACATAATAGTCACATTTAAAAAAAAAAACAAACCATTAATTTTTTTTGTAAAACCTACACAGGACGGCGGACATAATTTCATCTAATTTAACTTGAGAAGTATGATACGCAAGCAAGCTATTATTTTACTGTGAAGATAATTAATTTTTTATTGTGTGAGATACAGTATTTCAATACTTCAGTATCTAATAGTTGTACAATTAAAACTGTTTATAAATAAAACTTGGTTTAACGATTATAACAAGTTATGATCATTATTCCTAAATGAACATTGATTTAAGTATATTATTCATATAAAAGTATACCTACTAATGTGCTATCCAAACGGTGAATATTTTTCGCCAAGTACAAAAACTGGTTTTTTTTTTTTAGTAAATCAGCCAATGACTGTGCTCAATGTAGATTTTCATACAAATATACCTTAAATTACCAACAACATTGCAGATGGATAGTAAAATAATTGAAAGAAGATTGCATTTTATAAAACACTAAAAATAAAGTGTAAACCAATTTCAAATGTTGTATTCAAACATTGTTTTGTATACCTACACAAATGAGAATATTGATATAGCACTAAGACGAATTTACGTAGCACGTACTTCGTAGGGGTTACGAATAGTTGTAAAAAATTTGCTGTGGATGGAGTGTAAAATTGTCTATCAAATATTTTTGTCCATATCAAATTTCCATTAATTTAAACAGCAGTTGCGCGTACTGTTTCGTGAACAGAATTTTTTCTTTTATTATTACGTAGATCACTTTATCAACACTCCCTTCAATTGAATGTTTGTCGTTTGGTCACGTACGTCGTAGAATGAACATAATTTCATAATGAGAATACTTATATGCACAGTATTCTTCATCATTCAATATTTATATCTACAATCAACACAAAAAAAAAAAACAAAAAATATCTAGGTACCTCCACTTAACGTGCATCTGAGATATTTTGGTTGACTCCGAGTGGTAGAGAAAATTTTTGTTGAAAATATCTCTATATTATATAATATGTATGTACCTATAGCAAGTGGACGGTGGCAAATGGAAAAAAATCGTATTGGTTTGTTTGATCTCTCAAATAGATTTACTTGAACTCTGATATCACTATAGGTATTTAATTATTACTTGAGTACTTGATTAACAATAGTTATAACATTATTTAACACTTGTGTTTGTGTATCTTACGATTATGAGTAGGTATGTTTTTTTTTTTTCATTCATTGGATCTATTCAAAATTCAATATTTGAAATAACCGTATTTAATGGAAACTTTTCTTTTTACAACGTTTGATTTATTTTAGTTAAACATTTGTCAATGCTGTAATAGTAATAAGTACTTTAGTACTTAATCGAGCTTATTTTAGTAAATCATGTATTGTGAAAAGGCTAACCTAGTACTAATATACTTTCCGTTGAAATGAATATTGTAGATACCTACAATGATTTTATGAAGTATGTAATTTAAGTAAATATTTCCTTGTCTTATGAACATGTGATGTAGTGAGTTTTAAACTAATATTTTTTAACATATGTCGTCTATACTGGTTGTCGTTGATTAAGATTCTGATATCTGATTGGAATAAATTACGTGAATATTGTGTATACTTTTATAATCTATATGAGTTCACTCAAGTTCATCACAGCAGAGCACAGAGCACATGACAAAATTAGTTATGGTTAAATATAAAATTATATAAATGTTCCATTTGAATTAATTTTATTACTAGTACTTACGTAACGTAATAAATACGTACCTTCAACATACTGTCAATTCCAAGTGTAGAATATATACCACGATATTTTTTAACTGTTCAATGTTTGTCTAATTTGTTTTAAGGAGACGTAAAATACCTATATAATAATAGGTGATTATTAGAAGCGTGTCTGTTGGTAGAATATAAATAAATTCCTTATAAACAATATTCTTTTTATAAAGATTTGTCTCGCACAGATTGAATGGTTACCAAATGCATTTTTAATTTGTTGAGTTCATCAAACCAGAAAAAGTGCACCTCGGTTAAAAAATATTTATTTTACAATACAAAACCTACCTTTCAGAAAAACTCTGCTTTCACAATAAAAATACCGTGACAAAAGTTCAACGTGCTATATTTTTCTTGTGAATGACGTTTAAAAATAAAAATAATACATGCATTTTTATGCGTGTTTCATAAACCGCGTTTGGAATTTTCGACTTTCTATTATGCGTTGTGGATACAATATTTTGTAATTAGTATTATTGTTTTTTTGTGAGCACTTGGGATTTGAATGTTTACAACTGCAGTTTTAGGTAGGCAAATACTTGTTGTTGAATTCTTTCGTTTTGTGAGATTTATAAAACCATTGTTTTTATTTTGCAAGTGTTCGACTTAATGAATATTTAAATTATTAAAAAATGTGATGGTTTTACTATATACTCTATAATATATAGGTATATATATATTATTCCATTTGCATACGAATTCGTTTAACTACAAATAAAAATATTGAGTACAATTTAAAATTTGAGTTATAGTACCTGCATTGTTAGTTCCCGATTCATTTTAGGTAGTTCGTATTAACTGATATTAGGTGCCATCGTTTTTTTTCCTCTATAATGTGAGTGACATTTAGTAAACTTTTAATAAGAGTTATCCTATAATAGTAATCTATTCCTAAAAATACAGTTTTAGCCATAATAGCTATTAGCATAATATAAAATATCATAACTATAGTGAATAGTATGCGTTGTTTTTTATTTGATTAGTATTAATCAGGTGCTACTCTTAAAAACTAATTAGTCATAGCACTTAATATAGAAACCACCAGAATTTTAGTAGTACAAAATATAATTTTTCATACAGCTTAGCAGTTTTATAAACTAGTATATTCATTGTTCAAAGGAGTTTAATTATTTGTAATAATACATTATATGATAACAGATTTTATTTCATATATGTATATATTTTATCATTTTATTATTATTGAATACTTAAGCTCTAAAAAGAGTAATCAAAACTATAATATACCATGACATAGCAATTCTTTCTTATCCGAAAATACATTGAATGAATTGGAAAGTGAAATAATCGATTTTCAAGACCTAATATTCCACATTAAAATATTGCATATAGTCTAAAAATAAAAACAATAAAAAAAACTATTTTATTGGTGCAATAAAAAACATTTCTTGTTAGACTATACCCATAATTGATATCATATTTTACCACCTATAGGTAAAATTGTAATATATTACAACAAACTATTTATTAGAACGCTAAGAAATAGCTTTTGTGTTAAATGAAATAATTACATTTTTTTTACAGCCGAAATTGGACCATCGGGAATGGATCGAGGTTATTTTGGACCCTGGCAAACATGTAAACAAGCGTACCACGGAGGAACTAAGTGCGGCGACTCGATATCTCGATTTCATCCCGTCGGTAAGTCTCGTGTTGTATTATTTAGAATTTTAAAGGACTATTGCACACGTTATGCGAAAGTTGTTCGATGAATTTATGCACAATAAGTATGTAGTAATGAAGTGGATTTTTTTAAATTTCATTTTCAGAAACGGTGAGGATAGCCGGGTATTTTGCCGTAGCAGGGGCATTAAGTCTAGCCATATTTTGCGTTCTGAGCGTAATTCAACTGTCAATGGTGGTATCAAAAGACAAAGTTGTATTTTCATACAGCAAAACAGTTCTGACCAAACTGATTTTTGTGTTTGCAGGAAGTATGCACTGACACATTTATGTTATGATATGGCTAAAACATGTTTTTTTTTACCAGCAGTAGAGAAATGAATTTGATAAAAATATGACATTCGTGTAAAAAAAACTCATCATTTCTAATATTTGTCGGCTATTTAAATAAGAAAAACTAAAAATAATAATACCATTGCTACTCTTAAAATCTAAAAAAACTTTATACAAGTTGATAGATATTGTCAGCATCATCGTTTGGACAGAATTATCTATTCAACTGTTTTTTCTTTACTTTAAAGCAAAGGAAAACAAAATTATTTCATACAACACTTGTCCAGCAGTCATTAAATTATACAACTTACCAGAAATCAAATGTGTTTAATAATAAATTAAAATTATGGCGGAAATGTACAACTATACAATCTAAAATCTCTTCAATTGTTTGTTTTTTTATATAAATAGGTATCACAGTAGTTTTTCTCTAGGTATAAACTTAAATTTGTCAGCTTTTATGCAATTTTAATTCAATGTTCAAAGACTGTGGACATTTTTACAATGGATTTTATAGCTTTAATTAAATAAATATACTAATTACAGTACTCGGAGCAGTGGCGGATCCACGGGGGGGGGATCCGGGCCCGATTGGACCTGAATTTTGAATCCTGATATTCTGTCAGAAAATGAGGTTATGGTTAGGCAGAAATTTTTTGGATCCCCCCCCCCCCCTCGTCGAGATCCTAGATCCGCCACTGACTCGGAGTATAAAATGTACTAAAGTAAGGAGTTAAGCAAATCAGATAACTGAGTGTGATGCAAGTCAACTGACAAAAACTAAAAAAATATATATTTATTTATTTTCTATTTTAAAATGATTTATTGTATGTATAATAATGGTACTGATGTCTGATACATTTTTGTAGCTCTGTTGGCAATCATCGCAGCTGGATTATTTGCTCTACAGACTGATGACAAAGACAGCAGCTATCAAGTGACCCGAGGAGAATCGTTTTATTTGCAGGTAAACAATAAATAATCTTTTCTGACTTCCTACTACTCTTTGAATCAATTTAAAATTGTTCAGACTGTAGGCTTATTTGTCATTCGCCTATATTTATGAGAAACAATTTCAAAAATGGCTATTTCTGGTAAACTTACCTGGTAGGCGCCTACTATATATATTTATGAAAATTGTTGTTATTGACCTAATTACTGAAGTGTATTATGATTTTCATTTAATTAAATAGTTACGATTTAAAAATTCATAAAATAATTAATAATAATTTTACAACCCATTGTTCTTGGTAGACAAATTTTATGGCAAAGAACTACGGTTTTATTCACGTTCCTCCCCAGTTGTATTGTGCAATTTCTTTTCAACCATACCAAATTTTTATTCTGCGAATTCTTATATATCGTATATAATGATGTATATTTTTTTAGCCGGATGACAACAATAATAATAACATTTGGTTTCTCTGTAAAGACAAGAAACAACAAATTAAGTTTATTATTATTACTATCTCTATATTAACTGTTAAGAAAAAATATAATTTGCTTAAGTAACAATTTTTATTATAATATTTATCTTCTTATTATTTTAAAGAAAATACAGAGTTTTTTCTTTACATATATTTTTGTAAGTAATATACTCTTTTATTATTTCTTTTTAACACTCCTACATCGTTATGTCTATAAAAAAAACAAACGTTTCTATGCGTTTGGTACGTACAAACCATTATAATACAGAGTGTTATTATAGTACACTTTTAAAAGCAGTTGTTGTAGGTATTATTTGTTTTTTTTTCCCTGTTATTAGGTACAAGAACTGCAGATGCCAACGCTACATTTTTTCAGGCTCATGTGCGTTAGGTACACAATGTAGGTATGTTATATTAACAGTATTTTTACTTAACAGATTGGTCTAATTATTTTGGACTTTGGACTGTTTGTGGCTGCAATGTACGATTTGATATTCTCGCGTCGACAGGGCGGTGACCCGACCATCAGTAATCGTGATCCGAGTGGAGAGGAAGCCATCACATTCAATAATCCTGCGTTCAAGGAGAAAAGATCGATGAATCCGAGTGAGTTCTTATTACTAAGACATTCATTTTAGATTCTGACCGTAGCGAAGATTTTGATTTTTGAAGGATTAGGTGGTGGGAAAAGTATAACGGCGTACTGTGGTGAAATAGCGTGTAGGTCCTTTGAGCGGGTAAATATTTTAAACGATACATAGCGTTACGCGGTAAGCTACAGCATAAAAAAAAAGAAGAAAAAAAGAAAGGTGGTAGTGGACTCTAGGTCGAGTGAGAAGTGAGTTGGCTTGGCTTGGAGTGGCGAGTCGCTTTGGAGTGCGGCATTTCTTTGTCAACGGTGCGGGAAAGTAGCGGTTCATACCTATTATTATGTTTTAATATAACTGCGATAAAGTGCGTTCGGGGTAGTCCAACACGTCCCGGGGAAAAACTAACAGATTTATGTACGAAAATAAATCAGTGTGTTATTTATGTACCCGGAAAAGGACTTTTTTATGTTCGCAATATGAAAATAGTCTTAGCGGGGGGCCCCGACGGGGACGCGTCACTACGGACGAAATATACGAGTACAGAGGGATGAACGATTTAAAAAAAAATAAAAAACCGCGCCACTCGGTGGACCACTGAAGAAAACTCAGCGTGAGTTATAATTATTGCGTTAAGACGTTGTGTTGTTGTGCGTGCGCAGAGGGAGGCGGCGCGGTATCGATGACGGACGCCAGCGGAAAGCCGTACCTGTCCCGGGAACCCGCCAACGGCAGTACGATGTCGATGACGACGACGCTCAGCTCGAACGGGTCGTCGACGATGCGCAGCCCGTTGCGGTCCAGTCTGAAGAAGCCGCGGGCGACCAACGGCAACGGGCTGGGCATACAGAACCCCGGGTTCAGTGGCACGTCGCCCACGCTGTCCCGGAACGGGAGCGTGAAGAAAGTTCGCATACAGACCCAGAGCACGGCCGTGTGACGTACTTCTTCGCCGTGACCCGCGGTGAAATGGGATTCTTCATCGCTGCAGGGGCGCCGTTTTTATAACGGATTCGGGGGTGCAAAACCTCCTCTTAGGAGAAACCTAGATTGATTTTTTTTTTTTTCTGTTTACTTTCATTATCGGCGCAACTACCCCCCGCCCCGCCTACTAGAAACAAACGTATTCGAGAGTTCTAGTGGCCGAGAGTTCGGGGGAAGCGGAGGAGAAGAGGGTGGTAGACGTCGGTGAACGGATTTTTTTTCAAAATATATAACGTAAAATCCATTGATTTGGAGGAACCGCGCAAATTTTCCTACCCCCTATTTTGAAAACCGAAACGGCGCCCCCGACACCGTGTCGTATAATAATAACGTTGTAACAATAGTATACTGTACGATTGTTTTTTTTTAACATTAACTAGTAGTGTATGTATACCTAGTAGTAGTATGTAGTGTGTTACGTTTTACGCCCGTTGGCATTTTTTGTTAATTGTATTATATTATACTATTTTTCCTATATTATTTTAACGTACCTGTAAACAGTGTGTATAGTAGTAGTACCTAGGTACATGTTCAGTGCCGTGGGGCGGGTAGTCGGATGATACGAATTTCAGCATATTATTCGTAGATTTTTCCAACCAGCTAGTATATAATAATAATAATAATAATAATAATAATATTGTCTTCCATTAAAAACGTAGTTAGCGTGGCTTTTAAATACTTGGTATTGAATGAAATTCGCCTAGCAAAAAAAAAAAAAAAATAATAATAAACAATACACGGGCCACTAAAGCGAATTAAATAATTTTTTTTTTTTTTTTTTTTTATGTGGGGTGGGCAGAAAGCTCCTACAACCGAACGGTTTTACGATAATATGAGTGTTTTGGAACGTAAACAAAAAGATTATGATTTTTTTTTTGTCACGTTCCTACGTCCCTTAGTGACAGCAATGTTCTGGGCACGCCACTGTACGTATTATACTGTACCGAACTTTAAGCGCACAAGCATTAAAAAACGGTTCAACGTAATATTATAATACCTATGTAATATTAATATATCTATGAATCTCGAGCGCACACGTTTGCACACAATATTATACATGTGTATATAAGTATTATTATTATTAGCTATTGTCGATTTTTATTAAGTATTATTTTCATTTTGTATTAGTTGCAACGATTATAATGTTATGTAACATTATAGTTGTTATTTAATCAAAATTTCGTTTTTTTTTTTTTTTTTTTTTTTTAACTTACTTTCATTATTATATGAAACAGTATTTAGATACTAATGTGTCGATGTCAGTCCAGCGGTTAGGTTTTTTTTTTACAGTCACCGTCCACATTTTTTTGATCGTGCTTTACTTTTTGCTTGTGGTCTTCGCAAACAAAATAAATGACTGTGGTTTCATCACTAAACTAATGTGTGTTGGCGTTTAGAGGTTTGATTGAGAACATATTAATAATATGTGTTCAAACTATAAGCTTTTCGAAGAGAAAAGCGTTCTGAAACGCCGTGTATAGTATTTTAAGATAATATTAATTAGATTCCTAACGCACCTATAGCATGTTATGTATAATAATAATAGTATTTGTTAAATAAACTGTTTGTGTGCCATTTGAAGAAATTTTCGTTAAGGTACTTACATACTAACTGTGAAGTATTATATAGGGGAACCTAAATATCAATTTGTTTGTTAATCAATGTAAAATGTTTATTCAAAATAATTTATAGATGAAACGTTTGTATAATAACTGCCCCCACTCATATCATATTATTATAATAAGTATCCATAGTAATAATAATAATTAAATAATTTAAATACAACACACAATTAACTATCTTGATGAACAAAATACACATATTAAATAACTATAGTCCGTTAGATCCAGACAATTAATAAAGAATAATTATTATTTATGCTGCGGTTTCCAGCAACTAAATAGTATGTAATCTGTACTGTATCCGCTCGTTAAAATTTAAATTTACAGATCTCATCAGTAAAGTGTAAATTCCGCTTATGTTGGACCAAACGTAACAAAAATGTTACATTGACACCAAATTTTGTACACAATAAAACTGGCCACTACTATGGTTTATAATCTATATTGTAAAAAAATTTTAAAATTTGTTTTACATTGTATAAAGACCTAAGGTTTATTGTTCACGTGACAGGTATTTTTAAGATGTGTAATATTTACTACCGCAAATTAAATAACATTTAAGTTTTGCACAAATAATACTTGAGCCATGTGTATTTCAAAGGATATATTTAGTTTTATTAAAGTAATTACCTACAAATTTTAAACCGTCATTGATGACGGTTTTAATGTTGCTAATTTTTTTAATGCTTTGATCCATTCGTTAGGTGTATAGAGCTATGTATTACATTATGAAATAAACATTTGATAGTGATTTTAACTTTGTTGTATTCATAGCGTATCTTGCAAAATAACTTTTTGTTACATACACTTTTGTCACATAAAAATCAGAAAAATACTAAAATGAGTTACGTACCTACCTTATATACTTAACTACACACAATAAGTCCAAAATGAAACTCACATTTACTTAAAAATACACTTGCATGTTGCAACACAATAGTTAATTTTAATACATTTTAGATGGGTACTTTGGCAGTTTGTCGTGTTTTCTCCAACACCCATTTGAGTATAATTATTATTTCTTTTGTAAAAATATTTTGTTTAGTGAATTTGCTGATTATAATCACAAATAGTTTAACCAACTTTTATGAGTGTAAATAATAACAGGCATAACTAAGTAGTATAATATAATATTATAAGTTGGCCGATGTGCGTTATTTTGAACCGAATGTAAAATTTATAATATCTTGTATAATAATAAGTACCTAGGCACTAGCTTTTTTCACTTTAAAAGACCCCTGTTTGTATTGGAAAATGGGATACTTTAGATGTACACTACTAACTATTTATTTGTTAAATAGATTGTCTAAATTTTAGGTAATTTGAACTTTACCAGTACTATACCGTCCATGTATGAGCAATATAATGTGTAAAACAATTTAATACATTTTGTCATCCTTTTACAGTGATATAAAGTGTGCAATAAATTTGTTAATTAAATATTTTATGAAATTATTTCACAAAATTGTTGTCAATTGAGTTATGTTAGATTAATTAGTAGTAATTGTGTTAAGGTTTTTTTTATTTTTTTGTTACAATTAAAGTTCTTAATTTACTGTTACAAATTTTATTTTATTACATTAAGAATTACTAATCGTTTTTTTTATCAATATTTATCATAGTTCAAATGTAATATTAACTGTTAAATATATTTATAATATAAATATTATAAAATACTGATGCTGTACTCTTATACGTATATTTATAATTATAAATTATTAATAACCCCATTTTGGTGGCGCAATAAAATATTTATAAATGCATTTTTGTGTAAACCCTTTGAGATAGACATTATGATGCCTTGTACTTTGTAGTTTATTAGACTTGGAATTATGTGACTATTTTTTATGTCAACTTATTGACATAAAACTAACTTTTGTTCCGCTTTGTTTAGTGTGACCAGACGTTTCTCGATTTAAGTGGGGCAATACCGATTTTTTAGGTAGTGTTCCGCTAAACTTTTAAGTTTTGTAGGGACGGTAACTATGTCCTACTCACCCCTCTCTGCTTATAATCAGGGAGGTTCGAATGTCCGTCCCGCTTTTCCAAAAAAATATATGGTCACATTAGCTTTGTTCAATACCGACACTCCACACATTTTGTGTGTTATTAAGTTAGACAAGGTTAAAATTCAAAAAATCAAAAATTATTTTTTTTCCCCACAAATGTTGTTAGATCATTTAGAATCTAAAATTTAGATGCTATTTACAAGTGACTGAAATTTTAAAAAATAATTTTTTTTTTAATTTGGGCCAAAGTTTAATTGCTCAGTGTAATAAATTCAGACTTTAAAAACGATAATACATTATGTATACGTAGATAAAGGAGTATCAAAAGATCACCATTATTAACCCTTCAGTACCCAATTTTTTTGAATTTGTATATTAAAATTATTTTATATGGATTAAAACACCAGGAATTCGATAAAAATAAGTAAAAAAATCTAAAATTATAACTTTTTATTTTAACTTAAACTTTATAACATGTAGCAACAGTGGTCATTTATATTATAATAAAAACAAAATATTGTTACATAATATGATAATTAGTGAAACAATTATTATTGCGGTTTAAACATAAATATTGTGCATTTCGAACATTTAATATATGTGAAACCTTTACATGACGGCATTTTGCATCTCTCCCTTTTGTTCGAAAATTGTGGCCAGTGGTCAATTTTGTCAGTACGCACATCTTTATTGGGGCGGAATGACTGTGACCTAGTGCTAGCAATTTTTACTTCTAAGGCCGGGCGCACACTGATAAAGCAAAACTGTTCCGAGCTAGTCAAAACATTTTGTTCCAAACGGCTCCGATCAAATTTCATTCATACTGACAAAACAAAACCAAACAAGACAAAATTTCCGCTTCGTTTTTTGTTACACGACCATACACCAGTCGTCAAGATGAGCTTTGATGAAGATAATGTTGTTATACCGCTTTTGTGGCAATTTTTGTTAAATAGTGAAATAAATGAAAATAATCGTAAACGTAAAATTTGGGTGCACGAAATAAATAAAAAACGTACAGAAAATAATACAATTTTTAACTTTTTGGCTGAACTGCGTAAAGATGAGTTAAAATTTAAAAATTTCACTCGCATGAGTTCAACTACTTTTGACTTTATATTAAATGAAATTGGTGAGGCAATACGATCACAAGACACAAATTTTCGTCAAAGTATAGCTCCTGCTGAAAAATTGTTAGTAACCTTGAAATGAGTTCAAATAATAATACTATAATTATATAATAGAAATATTTATTAATCAAACTTTAGTAAGTAAGTGAAGTAAGAGAAAAACAAATTTATACAATACAATTTATAATTTTTTTTATTTAAAAATTTAATTCTTTTATTTATTTACTTAAAATGTATTATTTATTATTTCTTATTTATTTTTAAATTTATACGATAAGTAATAATAATTTAGTAATTATTTAAAATAAGTATTCAGTATGTTGAGCTGTTTGATGATGAATATCCGAGTGGACTGAAAGTATAGTTGTAGGTTTGAAATTCCTGTACTGGTACATTTGATGTAGTATTATCATATGATACTTTATCATTACCTACTGATTCTTGAGCTTCTTGGTTGTCGATGTATGTATTTAAAGTTGTAAACAAACTGTTTAAACTGGCGCTGGTTTTTTCCATTTAATTTTTTGAAATCGGGCAAAAGACTTTTAAAAAATAATAAATCAACATCTTCTACAGCTGACTTATTTGTTTTTGAACGTAAAAATTCGATCATAGGCCCTGCAACTTGTTCCGCAGCTGAATTTTTAACTTGAGATTTTTTTGGTTTTTTAAATATAGGTTCAGAAGATACTCTTGTCAGCTCTTGTGAAACTGAAAAATTCAAAAGTGTTTCTATTCATCCCATTTCACAGTAATCAAAATGGTTATTTCAGAATGTATTTCTTATCATGGAGTTATGGCGCTCAAAAATACCATTTAAACATAGATATCACTAAATCAGACAATATGTAGTATATTGAATAAACGAACTAAAATTCAAAAAGAAACTTGATTTCTTAGGAAAATGTAATAACAATAAAGTTTAGAGATTTTTTTTTTTAGTAAATGGACTTACTGCATTAGTACTAAGTATTTTACTTTGGAATTTACAAATTGAATCGTTCAGACATTTATACCCAAAAAAATATGTTTTGGTTAGTTGTTTTGACACGCAACTCACTAACATAACAACATCAGATGTTTCTCTCTCTATGTATAATATAAATTTTGCTTTGGGGCACTGGAAATTGGGAACATCTAACAGTCTGACAGATATATTTTTTATAGTTTTTCTAAAATAATTTGCCTTCATCATTGTTTAGAATTGAAGATCAAAAATATTGTTTGCATTCTATAATTTGCCATCACGGCACGATGTTTAGTAAAAAGCATTTACATGTATAATAAAAAATGGTTTAGATTGGATTTTTCACAATGACCTTAATGTTAAAAAAATATGTTGGCTCAGGGGTGGGAAAAATGTGTACCAATATGATTGAGATATAAAAAATTACAAAATAATAAACATAAGTAATTTAACCAGTATATATTTTCATTATTCTTATTATTATTATTCATCATACTAAAACCTACAATATCATAATTATTATCAATTATTATTAGAAACTAAAGATTAAAGAAGTTAATATATTTACCTGTGTATTAAGACTAGAAACTACACTAGATTTTGTTGGCCAGCATTTAGTAATGGTAGCTGAAATCAAGAAAAAAAAACATATTTAATACACAGATGTCTAATATGATGTATTAATGAAATAATGTATTATAGATAGGCGTATAATATAACAGTTTTCAATTTTTTAAAGTTACATCAAATCAATACTTACTTGAACTTTGTCTTTTGAAATTGTTTTTTAGCTCATCAAAAGATAATTTTGATACATTTGTTGCAGCTATAACACTAAACAAACATTTAAATTGAAATTTTTTAGTTAATTATGTACTAGAAATATTATTTATAAAAGTAAATACTAACATGGGTGTTTTTCTATAGCTTATCAGTGTTTTTGAAGGAGTTTTTGTTACACTTTTAGCTGAAGTAAGTAATTTATTACAATCCTAAAAATAAATTCATCAATCATTCTTAATATAAAATAAAATAAATATTTTAGTGTAAAAAAAGATTGTTATACAACCAGGTCGGCAAGTCAACACCAAAAGTATAGCTGGGTAAGAAATCTAAGGTGACGGAGACTAAACTAGCAGTTTTCAATGCTTTAACTATAAATCATTACCAATTTTAGTACTAAAATAAGGAATAAGTACATTGCAATAACACGATTAATAAAATGTGATTAGAAAATCAATTTGAGCTAAAAACTTAGATCATATTGTACACTGACAAAAATAAATATATTAAAATTAATGATTTTCTGAAAATGGGTAGTATGATCTGAATAATTTTAAAAAAAAATTAAATAATAAAAATATCTTATAAACACAAAATATACTATTGCAAAATCATGTGTAGTAAAATAAAATTTTGACTTATTTGAGTGATATATTTTCACATTTGAATGACTTGAATATAAGTTTACCAAGCCGTGAAAAAAAAATTCTGCTAACTTCAGATAAAGTTAATGCTTAATACATTTGATGAAAATATTGTTGCAGATGCCAAATAACCAGTTGAGACTAAATATCACAACTAGAATTTTCATCTCAAGATTTAAATAAGTTTTGGCCTGCCCAGAAAAATGAATACAAAAGTTTAGTAACAGAGACATTGAATACATTTTGATTATTTATGCAAAAAAGGATTCGTTTTAAGCGTATTTAGCGTGATTATTATCTATAACCGTGGTAGAGAAAGAAACTTATATTATTGCCATCTTATTGGTGCCCTAGGAATTGGTATTTGGTAGCTTCACGGACGTGTTTTTACGACACGGTACCGATCACAGTAGATAACCGTGGTACCGATTTACCGTTTTATATAATCTGTGATAATATTATATTATCGTGATCATAGACATATTAATATGTCTCAAAAAACATAAAACAATTATAGATGTATAATAAGCTGTCTATATAATAGTTTCTTAGATTCATTTGGTTTGCACTCGGCGAGCAATATCTATCCCGATGGGCGCCGTGCATGTCACAGAAAAAAAAAATCTTTGTACTTAAATAATTAATAGTTCACAATCAAAATAATTAGCATATAATAATAACTTACTTGTAACTGGACGACGGTGCTTAGGGCGATACAATAACGAGAATACGTACAAAGGTAATATTTTTTTATATAGGTAATTTAAACTACTTTCCAATCATTTTTCCGACAGTTTCGGAAAACTGATAATTATTATTTTTTTATTCTATAACATTTAACTCATCTCCTGCTCCTAATATGCGAGAACCGACTGCCATAGACAAGTAATAAGCATACAAAACGCCTGCCGGATTTCACACAACGCAACGGTGAAGTGAATGATTCCAAGACGGCCGCGGCATTATCAACAAAATAATATCACAGACTATAAAAACTTAAAACTATATATTCTGTGATAAAAATCTATACCTAATCATAGGTCTTTGCGCAACCTTAGCACAGACTATAGGAATACCCATAGTCTGTGTTTATACCTCGTAGTTAACTTTTAACACGATCAATTCCGTTTATTTTTGTTCGCAACAGCATTATATAATAGATACCTATGGAGATTATGGAACAGATTGTCGGAACGATTCCTCAGTTGATCCTTGATATTGAGCAATTGGAAGAGTTAAAAGCAGAGAAAGAGAATGAACGACAAGCTTTGGAATCGCAGAACCAAAAACTCAGATATAGGTTGAAATTTTTAAAAGAGGTAAGTAATCACTGTATTAGGCGTGTGAAGTATTCTTAAAACTGTTCTGGTGTTACAATGTTATACTACGAGTATTAATTATTACGAATATTAATAGTATATTACGAAATCTAGATCATAGATATCATTGATTATTAAAGTTGTTACCTATGTTTGTAGACATAATGCAATGGGCTGTCTATTCCTATCTGAATAATGTGTTCCATTTGTCCGTTGTTGTCAACATAACTGTACACAAATGTGTTTCCGTTTCACTCTCTCTGTCGATTGCGTCTATTTGAAGACCAGAAATGTTTTGTTCACTTAATTTTGGCACTGTGTTTATAGCACCTAACATCATCATCAGCGTGTAGCCCGTTGTCTCGTTGTCTGCACACATTTTTTATACATATAGGGTTTGCTTTGATGTTCTTCGTTCGTTTGTAAACTGCAACATTTCTACTGGATATTACTAGAATTTCATTGAGAATCTTTTAAATAGGTACCTTTTCTATTTAGAACTCAGACATTTTGGCTACTTTAGTACTAAGCTGGAGCACATTACGCCTTAATCTAGATGAAACGCTCGGTTTGCTTACTAAGCTAATTGTGTAAACTAACCCAATACCTTGTACAGACAGTTATGTGTTTTAACAATAATACTCAATAAGCACAACATTGATTAATTTACGCATTTATTGTAATCAACCGTTTTGTTTTTTTGATAGGCTGCTACCAAAGAATCAACTATGGACTCTTGTTCTGAAAAAAATGCTTTGATTAACATGCATGCCATAATAATCAGTTTATTTTCTAAAGCCATCAAAAAAGCATATCCTAACCTAGAAAACATTGGCCAACCAGCGGTATCTTCTGGTAGCAAATTTGCCGATTACCAGTGTAATGCCTCAATGCAAATTTGTAAACTGTTAAAAGCGAAAGGTAAGCCCTTTAAAGAGACTTCAATGAAAAAATTTAATGAATTCTATTACATTTTAAATCTTTATGAATTATTTATTCTGAATTATTTATTTTTGTGTTTTATCAGGTGAAAATATATCACCCAATGCAGTTGCTAAACAAATTGTTGAGTGTTTAGAACCGTGCAGTATTGTTGAAAAAGTTTATGTTTCTGGCCCAGGTTTTATTAATGTATGGTTAAATCGTAATGAACTTCGGGATATTTTACAGTATGTCTTAGAAAACGGGTTGAAGCCAAAACCTATAGCTAATAAACAAAGAATAGTTGTAGATTTTTCATCTCCCAATGTCGCTAAAGAAATGCATGTTGGCCATTTGAGGTTTGTGAAACAAATTTCTGTGCCAATTATATCAAAACTATCCATATTAATTTTTAATTTCAGGTCAACCATTATTGGTGACAGCTTATGTCGTGTGTTTGAATTTCTCGGTCATGATGTGTTGAGACTAAATCACATTGGTGATTGGGGCACACAATTTGGCATGTTGATTGCTCTACTTCAAGATAAGTTTCCTGACTATAAAACCGTCTCTCCTCCTATAAATGACTTGCAACAATTTTACAAACAATCTAAAGTTCTTTTTGATAGTGATCCAGAATTTAAAAAACGAGCTTACGAGTGTGTAGTCAAGTTACAGAATATGTCAGCTGATCATGTTCAAGCTTGGAAATTAATTTGTGATGTGTCACGAAATGGTAGTATTAAAATTTAATAATTATACTTTATTTTAAAACTAGATTTTAGTATAGATGCGAATCCATTAATTTTATTAAGTAGTTTTTTCTGTTAATAACTTTTAAATATATGTCAATGTTCACTTTTTTTTTAATTCCTCCTAATTTATTATTTATGAGCTACAAAAAACTAGTTTAATTTTGATTTTTTTCCTAAAAACTCATTGAAACAATATTATTTTTTTTTACAGTAATTAAAATATTACCGATTTTGATACCTATTTTTTTTTAAAGTACAGAATTTTCACTTCCAACAAATTGTAAATATTTTTCAGTTTTATTTATATAAATATTTTGATGTGTTGATAGTTAATATTGTTAACCATTTTTTATAAATCAAAAAATTCTCTAGTAATCTAACTTCTAATTTCCAAGGTCTATTAATCTTTAGATTGATTTTTCTACAATAAAAATTGATCTTTAACTTTAGCAAATTGTTATAATTATTATTAAATTCTGAGCACAGCTTGCTCAAAATAAAATTATTTTTACGTTCAATAGTAATGATTTATCATTGCTTTCAAAATTATTAATTACATAACTTCCCTTTTCAGAATAAACCCACTTGTAGCAATGATTTACCTACAGTAATGACTGTAAATTGATAATTGTGACTGGCTTGTTATATTTGTTCAAATTTATCTAAATTGTTTACTTAATTAATAATGTTTAGAATTTCAAAAAATTTATGAAAGATTAAACATCAGTATTATTGAGAGAGGAGAATCATATTACCAAAGTCGTATGAAAAATTTGGTTGAAGAATTAGAAACCAAGGGTAGTCTCATTGTATTCAATTATTATTTACTATTAAGCATTTATTCAAGATTATTTTTAATAATTTATATAGCGTGCTATTATTATTTTGTCTAATTATGTATTTGAATTTCACTAGGTTTTTTGGAAAATGATGAAGGACGTAAAATTATGTGGACTCCGGATTCTTCAATACCTCTTACTATAGTAAAATCTGATGGTGGATTTACTTATGACACATCCGATTTAACTGCACTTAAACAAAGAATTGAAGAGGTAAAAGCTGATCATATTATATATGTTACTGATGCAGGCCAAGTAAACAAAATTTTATTATTCTTCTATTATAAATATTATTAGGTATACTTTTTAACAGTAGAATATTTCGAATGATAGGGCACACATTTTGATGTCATAAAAAAATGTGCGATTCGTATTGGATTTTTAAATCCGTCACGTGTTAAAATGGACTTTGTAGGTTTCGGGGTTGTATTAGGAGAAGATAAAAAAAAATTCAAAACTCGTTCAGGCGATACTGTTCGTCTCATTGGTCTTTTAGATGAAGGTATGTTTATAATTTGTTTGCTATGCTAAGATTAAAAACTGAAATAAAATTTACTGTAATAATAGGTATCAAACGAGCTCGAGATAAATTAGTTGAAAAGGGCAGAGACAAAGTATTGAGTGAAGACAAACTAAAACTTGCTGAAACTGCTGTTGCCTATGGTTGCATTAAGTATGCTGATTTGAGTCACAATAGGGCCCATGATTATGTATTTTCATTTGATAAAATGTTGGAAGACAAAGGAAATACAGCAGTGTATTTGTTATACGCTCTGACAAGAATAAGATCCATTATTAATAATCTTGGTGATCATTGTCAAAACATAAATGAACCTATTTCACTTGATCACGAAAAAGAATGGAAATTAGCTAAGGTGATTTGAACATTTTCACTTGATTTTTTTTCAAAATTAATTTTTAACATAAGTACATGATTTCTTTTATCATTTATTTCAGACATTGCTACGTTTCTCCGAGGTACTAACAAAAATCACTGATGATTTTTACTTACATCATTTGTGCGAATATTTGTATGATGTAGCCACTACTTTTAGTGAATTTTATGACAATTGTTACTGTATTGAAAAGGATTCTAAAACAGGTAAAAATGTTTTACCATGTAAATAGAATTCATCTGTTGATCTGTGCCTCCTATTTTGAAACTGAACTTAATAAAGTAGTATAAAAAAGATCCTATGTTATGATAAAAATATGTACATTTTATTCTGCTTCTTGTTTGCTAATTCTTAAGTAAAGCACATTTATTATTTAGATATTTGACATCATATTTTCCAATTCAAATTTAGAAAATCATTTGAACTTGTTGGCTAAAATAATATTGATTATCTTAGTATTAATGTAGTAATTATTTAATTTGTATTTTTATCTTATTTTAGTGGATTTTGATTTGGAATATTGTAGAGTTCTAATTTGCTATTTATAATTTCTGTACAAGTGATCAATCATATAGCGCTTCAGACCATTCCTCTACTTTGTACAGCGAGAGAACATAACTTGGTCGTGCATTCTAAATCCAACACTTTGTTGCCTCAGTCTAGTTTTTGACATCAAGCGGCAACAGTGTGGTCTCCGGGCCGGCAGCAGGCCATTAGCCAACCAGCTGTCTTAGCTGGAAGACATTGACCAACTAATGTTGATAAGAACACAAGGGATATGCATCGTGTTGAATAATGTATCGTGGCTGCCAACTTAAGTTCTCTCGTTGCACGGAGTGTAAATCAACATTTCTTAATTTTTTTTTTTTTTTTTACAATAAAAAAAACAACTGTTCTTCTCCAAAGCAATGGTAAATAAAATTGTTACTAAAATGTAATTAATTAACATTTCAGGTGAAATTATCAAGGTATATCCAGGACGAATATTGCTTTGTAAGGTAGCAGCTGAGTATTTGAGCACAGGACTAAATATATTAGGCATTACAACTGTATCTCAAATGTAATTAACAAAAACAAAACTAAATATTTTCTTAAAATGTTTTCCATGTCAATACCAATATTGTATTTTGAATAAAACATCCAATAAAAAGATTGTACTTCAGTATTATGAACTTTCATTTTTTTTTTGCCAGTGAAGTTAGGAGCATATCTGCAAGTTCAGTTGTGCCATTTTTTTGGTATTCTGTATAGAGTTGTTACTTTCAGGATTCCACCCTGGTATATAATCTCGTCTATAACCTCGGGGAACACAGCGCTTTGCCTTTCCTCTAACAATACCCACAAAACGATCATAATTATTACTCGTTGGTTTGATCCATCTAATATTTGCATCAATAGATTTCGCAAAAGTATGCCAGTCTGCTTTTCTAAAATTCCATCTAGGTTTCTGAATGGTTTTAATAATTGGGATTTGAATGCCAACATTTATGAGTATAGGCCTGTGCTGGCTTCTTGGAAAGTTGTTTAGAACGGTTCTATAGGCTGGTATGGCTATTCGGTTTTTATTTTTTGAGACGATACATAGGTCAGGGTTGTATCCCCTGTCCCACCGACCTGAGTGAAATATCTTCCTATCTTTTGCAAACAATACAGGTCCTACATTATATAGCGTTGACAATGATTTATGAATATGTACTAAAATTTATAACTATGGAAAACAACTTGAGAAATCAAAAACATTTTGGTGGTTACAAATTATTACACAAAAACATGATAAATTAGATTAACGACAATAAAATACAAATAATGAACACGAATAATTATTAACCCTTTCACTGCCAAGCACTTTTAATTTATTCATCACTGACAGGCCAAGCTTTTTTTTTTTTTGGAATTTTCATTTTTTTTTAAATTCTATTTAATGTATTCCTTGAACTAATAATAATCAGCAAAAAAAAAAATTAATTAGTTAATTTCCTAATAAGCTGTATTTTTTAATTGACCAGCCATTGGTTCTCAACATTTATCGTTAATTGGTAATTAATAACGCATATATTATAAATTGCAAAAATTAATTATTTATTAAAAAAAAAAAAAATTATATATCAGAATTAAAACATAACATGTAATTATACTGAAGTCTTATACTACAGTCTACAATAGAATATAAAAAAAAAAGTAATAGACATTATTTTGTTGTGTAGTATATTTTAAAACAAGGTGCAGCGCATAAGCCCACATCACATTCTATACACATATATCTTGTGTCAGTTCTTTTATTCTTCTTCACACATAGTTGGCATCTTCTTCTAGCAAGCCTTCCAGATTGTGTTGCTGGAACTTCAGATGGAAAATGCCTATCGATAAGTTTTGATGGTTGGTCTTTCGTTGGTGGTCTTGATTTCGTTACACGATCCGTATGATATTTTTCTATTATTTGTCTTGTTAGTTCTAACTGAAACTGAGCTATTGGTATATGGTTTCCAGTTACTGTTTTGTATGACGAGTAAGCATTTAAGTGAACCTTAGGTTGGAATGATCCACCAGATTTCCGTTTAAAATTTGGAGTAAACATGTCTTTGTTAATTTTTTGAGGTACAATTAGTTTGGTTTGATGTGTTGGAATTGAAACTTCAGTTTCTTTTTCAGTATCAGATTGTACAGTTTCTTCCTCAGTATCTGACATAGTTTTATATTCTGCAACATCACCTTGCACACTTCCAATGTATTGATTTGAAGCCATTTCTTCTTCATCATCAAAACCTATTGTAAAATACATAGTACAAATATATAAACAATTTACAGCATATATAAACATGGTATACCTTATACGATATGTTATTGTGAACTTATGTATAGTAATTCTTTATAATCGTATACAAAATAATACAATACATAGGTTCATAGGGTATATATTGTATATAATACGTACTATAACTAAATAATAATAATAATTACCGAATAAATCATGAATGAATTCGTCGTCTGACTCCTCATTTGCTATTATTTCATCCAAACTTGCCAATATATTTTCATCACTCATAATATGTGACATGATGGTGCTAAGTAGAATAATACCGACAAAAAGCACACAAGTATAACAAAAATGAATACAAACTTGACTACTCAGGTTTACAGTAAATACTAAATACGCGATGACCATTCAAACAAGACGTTCAAAAAGTCAAAACATCAAATATTGATAACAAATTATCAAAACAAAACAACTGATAACAATATTTTGGGAAGCCTTGGACATTAGAAAATATTAAATTGTATGTAACTTCTTTGACAAGAACAGTACGATGTTTTTTGTTACGTAGTTCAATTCCTCTTTGAAAATACCACAATTTAGCAGTTATCAGTTTTTCTGTCAGATTATCTGTTAACATTATAAACGAGTGAACGCACATATGCGTCAATGGCCTATCAATGTAAATTGTCATTGACGCACATATGCGTCAATGGCAGTGAAAGGGTTAATGTTTCAATAATTTTCTTTATTTTTTTATCTGTTCAATAAGGTAAGCAAGATTCAAAATTGGCATTTGAAGATCATACACAGTGCTAAACAGTATATCCAGGGGTTTAGTAATTTTGGTCATTCTTGTACCGATCTTTCGTAATCCACCTTGATTTTGTATTTATTTATTATCACGTCTATTGGCCTGGACACTGATAAGTGATAACAGACTACACTATTGATTTTCAGTTCAATCGTCAGTGAGGTGAGTGGTGATGACAGCGTTCGCCAATGATAAATACTTGCTAGGCCGATGTTTAGGGCAGCTGCTGTAGGCCGTAGCCTGTATCTTGACTCAACTGTTGAGTACAAAACACCAACAATATTTAGTTTTTTCGGTTTTATCGTCACTTTCGCGTTCCGTCGTCGCAAGCTTGTAATGGATAATGACGACGAACGTTGTCTCGAAAAATAGTGGTATTCCTACGCGCGCGTTGACTCGTCAAAACTTCTTCTTCGTATTTTTTTGTCGTCTGCGGCAATGGCCCTGAACCCGACGGCTAGCAACGATCACACGGTCAACAAGGTTGCCGTATGTTCAGCGATTTTCGCGGGTTTCGCGTACGTCGGATATTCGGTGGCCAAGAACACTTTCGGCCGACGGTTGAGCAGAAAGAGTGACGACGGTGAGCGTTATACCCGTTATTATTGTATCATTTTTAAGAGTGGCGTGAAATCAAATTTACCCTTGGTCACTTGCCTTAATGCGGCATCGTTTATCGAGGCCCTAAACTGCTGACGTTCGGTCATCAGATTATTTTATATTTATTTTGTTTTTGCTCGTTCAGGTTACCACCATGAAGATCAACGTTTGTATTTTCGGCGTCTCTCTCAGACCACGCAGACCGACGTGTTACTGGGTAACTTGGACAATTCAGATACCAGCCGCGTGTTTCTCAGGCCCATGACCGTCCAGCAGAGAATCAAAGAACTAAATTTACGGGCCAGAATGTTTGCCGATACAATGATGGCTATACAAACACCTTCAAACAAACAATCTTTGCACGGACCTAGAAGCTTACAAGTAAGTGTACACATTCTATGGATCCTCGCATAAAATACACGTTATTTATTTGTAGATTTAAGACTTAACAATCATTCATTATTCATTATTTTTTTAAATGATACATAACACCCGCTTAGTTAATTGTTACTCAGTTCCAAAGTTATTGAATTTGCTTGATTGCAAAGTAAGGTCAGGTGATCACACTTGAAACCGAATGGTGTTCTCTGCAGTTTATTCAATATGTACTGTTGAGCCACAGATAACAATTTGTCATGTTATCTGTGGTTGAGCTATGTTATGTGTGTTGGTACTTGGGTACTTAATTGTTATAAATATTTTCCCTTTACTTACTCATATTTTTTTTGTTGATATTCAATCGTGTAATTTTTGTATGAATTGTTTTATTTAGGCTTCACCGTGGAATTCACCTAGAATTATGAGCCCTGTTGATGCCAGGCATATTCTTGGAAGTCGGTCAACAGAAAACCTCAGACAATTTGACAATTATGCTTTGGAATCAAATTTCGGTACACCGTTGAGGAGAAAAAGTTCTAGCAGGTCGTTAAGAAAAAAATCTCCTCAACCAGGTGAACGCAGACTTTCTGTAAACCAATCAAACCAAGATATGGAAGAATTTGAAAAAATTAACCATCCGTCATTGTTAAATAGGTAAATATATTGTGTATGCAGGTACGTATAGTATAAATTAATTTAACTTTTATTTTTATTTTGTCTAGGCCTTTGGAACCTAATGAAGCTAAAAATTTATTTACACTAATGGGATCAAGAGATGTTCATGTTCTCAAAAAAGTACTTGTAACTGTGAGTAACTTAGCAACATTCACCCCAAACCAAGTAAGAAAAGTGTTGTACTATTTAAATACTTAAATATTAATTATATCGATTATTTTAAGGAGATAATGAGAGAATCCGGGTATTTGAGCCAACTTCAACAATTGATTTATCATCCTGAGGAGTCGGTTCAAATAACCGCACTTGTGGCTTTAGGAAATTTGGCTTTAAACAAAAATAATTCAAAAGAATTAAAAGTAAGACTTGCTTTACATGTTAGCTTTTTTTTCAATATGACCAATTTTATTTTATATGGTAATATATTTGTAATATGTATGATAAAATACTGATAGAAAATAAGAGTTTTGCTAAATATCTTGAAATTTAATATCTTAATTAAAAATAAACAAATATTCTGGTATATATTTGATGTATTAATCCGTCATTGGTACACATATGAGCAGCGCTCACACAGATAGCAATTGTTTCGGCAACACTATGGATGTTATAAAAATGATTTGATTCTATTAATTAATACCTTTAAACAATATGTTTACAAATAATAATTAGTAAAAATGATAGCAATATTTGTTGTTTGTGAGTTTTAATTGTTGAATAAAGTTGACATTATCAATAAGGTGAGTGCTATGTTCTTATTATTGCTGTTGACGCCGCTATTGATAATTATTAAAAAATGAAATTGACTTTTTGGTTAGAAATAAATAAATTAATATTTTTATGTATGATTCAATGTTTTAAAATTATGAAGCATTTAACAATAATATAAAAAGTATTGTAAGTGGTGCTCACTGAGTAGTAATTGTGTTTTATGTATTAATAAACCATAATATTTGTTTTATTTTAATACCTAGTTAAAATAGTTCAATTGTATATTATAACCATTATTTAAATTATATTCAAATTTATTTATAGTAGTAATTAATTAATTGTATTTTATTTGATTTACAGGAAACTATTCCTATGTTATTAGCTTTAATGAAGATGATGGATTCGGACGAAATTATTTATAACTGCTTATCTACTTTGACAAACATTGCCGTGTTTCATATGTGGCACTTTGAATTGCAACCAGCAATTCATTTTTTGTACGATTTGCTTGGAAGTCCAAACAATAAAGTTGTTCTCCAGTGTCTTAAACTATTAATAAATTTATCTTGTAATGATGATATGGTACCATATTTATTAGGTGGAAAGGTAATATAAATAGTCTTGTTTTTTAACCATCTATAGACTATACTCAACTCCAATGAGAACTGGCTTGGGGCCAAGTGGGGTGCATAAGAATGGCCTTGTTACCTATTTTTATCCTTATTGTATTATGGTAAGTTATGACAGAAGTGCCATATTAATCTCATTTTGACTGCAGACTTTTTGGTTGGTTCTAATTGTGAAACGAGTATAGTATTTATATTTATTAGTTATAACCATACATATTCTCATATTTATCTAATTTAGGCTCCAAAAAAACTGTTATCCATGTTAAGTTTGAATGAAAATGAAGATATCCTTCTAAGAGTTGTTACATTATTTAGTAATCTAACTGATGCTGTAAAGGCTATGGAATTAGATCCTGTATTAGATTTACCTGTGGCAGATAAGGCTGCTGCTCCCGAGACAATGTAAGTATAATCATTAAACATACATGTTATTTGTTTTCAATGTACTCAGGCTTGAATTGGAAAGTGGTCAGAGCTTCTAGTCTTTTTTTTTAAATATTTTAAGACACGACTACTATCTTAATGGATGTGATGACTCCCATAATATCATATAGGGAAATCAAAATGGTGTTAATATTTTACTACGTTATGTCCTTTACGATTATTTTTCCAATTCAATCTCTGAAAATATTTATATCAAACTGTTAATTATTATACCAGTGCAAAACAAATCTGGTAAATTTTATTCTTAATAAATTTGTCTGCTACAAACTTGAACACAATATTTGTAAAAAAAATTGTATACAATTATTATTAGGCAACATATTGTTCTATTTGCGAATACAAAATTTCTAAAATTGATGATCACTTTTTTTCAGTCTTTTAAAGTTAAAAATTACCAAAAATGTGTCATATTTGTGGTTTATTATTCGTTATTATTACAATATTATTATTTAAGATTTGAATAATTTATAATGTAAATGTAGTACATTAATGTATAAATGTGCCAAAACAATATTTGGCATCTGCTGATAAAAATGTTGAAAACATTTCCCTAGTGATTTCTTAAAGCGTGTAAAAAAGTTTTTTTTTTTTTTTTTACACGATATACGCAATCTGTATCAGGTGACACAATAAGCATATTAGATAAAGGTTACAGCGAATGACATGTGAAACAAAACAATAGCATGATGAAAGAAGCCACCCATCGATGGCACTTTCTGTGATTTTTTTTTTTTTTTTTTTTTTATTTAATTAACTTAAGAGATCGCGACACCACTTACGCTTGAGGCGTCTCGGAGGATTACCAGGTATTGTGGGAGTGGCTAAGTTTTTGATTAATTGATTTGGATGGTTATTAATTTTGGAGTGGAATCTTTTGTAAAAAGTTTTGGCTTCATTGTTTATTTTTTTAAGTTTTGAGTCTGTGTGGAGGGTGTGATTTGACACGAAGGGAGGGGCGTTCATTATTTTTCGAAGAGCGATGTTTTGAAAATTTTGTATTTTTAGGATGTTGGATTTTTTCGCGTTGCCCCAAAGTTGAAGTCCATAGGTCCATAATGGCTTAAGAAGTGTTTTGTAGATTAGGAGTTTGGTTTTTAAGGAGGTGAAGTTATTATTGCTTAATAGGGGTTTGAGAATGCGGAGACAATGGTTCAGAGCTATCCTTTTGGTTCGAATATGGTGGGCCCAGGTTAGTCTTTGGTCGAGAGTCAGCCCGAGATATTTGATTTTTCTGGAGAAGGGGATAGGAATACCATATAGAAAAACTCTGGGACAAGGAGCATGTTTGAGGGTGAAGGTGGTATGAACAGATTTGCTTTGATTTACTTTGAATCGCCAGTTGGTAAACCATTTTTCCATGGAGTTAAGATGGGTTTGGAGATTTGTTGATGCGATGAGTGGATCATTGTTAATAGATATAATTGCTTTATCGTCAGCGTAGTCAGCTACTAATGTGTTGGGGGTAGTAGGTTGGTCACAAGCAAAGATATTGTATAGAACGGGAGACAGTATGCCTCCTTGAGGAACACCCGCCTTTATAGCTGCTATATCAGATAATGCAGATCTGTAGTGTATTTGAAAATGGCGATCTGTTAGATAGGATTTAATGAGTAGATAGTAGGTGGGAGGGAGAAATTTCTTTAGTTTATACAAAAGCCCGTCGTTCCAAACACGGTCAAAAGCTTGCGATATGTCTAGAAACACACAATTGCAATATAGTTTTTTCTCCAGTGAATATGAAATGGAGTCCACGACTCTATGTATTTGGTGTATGGTCGAGTGAGAAGCGCGAAACCCAAATTGAGTATTTGGAAAAATATTCTTATCGGTAATGATCGGAAGAATTCGTTTCAGGATTAGTCGTTCGAGTATCTTGGCGAAAAAAGGGAGAAGGCTGATTGGACGATGTGATGATGGTATGTCTGGTGGTTTATTCGGTTTGGGGAATAAGATTATAGTTGCGAATTTCCACAGCAGCGGGAAATATGAAAGTCTCAATGAAGCGTTGAAAATGTGGGTTATGTGGACTATAGCTCTAGGTGGAAGAGATCTGGCTACTTCCGCAGTAATGCAATCATAACCTGGTGATTTGTTTAGTGAGTATTTTTGTATGGCATATTTTACATCGTTAGGTGTAAATGACTTCACAGGGAGAGTCATTGGGAGGGGAGTATTTAGGAATGTTTCGACTAGATTCATATTATCATCGTCTAATATATCATCGTGCGGTTGAAAAGTTTTAGCAAGATGATCCTTAAAAAGTTCAGCTTTTTCGATGTCTGAGATAGCTAAGCTGCCATCTGATTTTTTAATAGGAAGGTTAGGAGATTTATATCGAAGTATATGTTTTGTATCTCTCCATAGGCTGCCATCTTTGGGAGTAAGTTTGGTTAAGTGATTTTGCCATATGTTTGACTTAAATTTTGTAAGCAATTTTTTGAGTGAATTAGCTAATTTATTGTAATTAAGTTTATGGGAAGGTAGGCGTGTATGCTGGTATAGAGCTCTTACTTTCCTTTTTTCAACAATTTTGTTACGTATATACTCAGGGAGTGGACCGGCTGAAGGAGGTGCTGGAATGGAATTTGTAGCTGACCATGCTGCGGTTTGAATTATATTGGTTAGATTGTAGACCGCTAAATCTATGTCATTGGGTGATTTCATATAGGGGATTTATACATTTAGTTTTAAATTACTTTGTTGCACTTAGACCTACCCTGCTATATTCTATTCAATAATTAATAAAACTCATCTTTGTCTTAATATTGCATTGGTATAATTTTTAACTTATTTATTATTTTTGTGTCATTGTTGTTTATTCAGTTTGTTTAGCAGGTATGCTAATATTTATGGCGTTAATGTGGTAGATAAAATAAAAACCAAGAGTTTGGTATTGATGAAACAACATAAAAATGAAGAAATTCGATTGCGTGCACAAAAAATTTACACTGCATTAGCTGATTGTGTAATCTAATGAATGACCTTCGGTTCAGCTTTGTTTTTAATAATAACTAGTTAAGTAATAAGACGTAACCGCCATTCCGATAGTTATAAAATTTGTTATTGTTATAATTGTTTTTATAAATTTATTTCAACTAATTACTTGTTATAATGTGTGTTTTATTGCCATGTTCAACCAGTTTATCAAATATGCATTCTTATATTATTTTAATAAGTAACCTATTTTTTTTTTTTTTTTTTACACTGTTTTATGATATCACATTAAATATTTATTTTTTTGTCAAAAACTGTGGTTTGCTACTTATTAGTTGTTAGACTATTTCACAGGATGAGTTTCTAGTTAGTAATTTGTATGTAATGCCATAATTAGGTAAATTCACTGATCTAAAAAATAATTATTACCAAGATACCATCTTGACGTCAAAGTCTGTTTTGTTACCAAAAAGTATGAATGCGTTATGCTGTTGTTGTGTATTCAAATGATTATTATAATTATAGTTTCTTATAAAACTGTACTGTTTCATTATTTTTATACATTTTAGCACAATCTGTACAGTCAGGTGATAAAATTAAATTTTCAGCAAAGCAGTGTACAGATTGTTGCCAAAAAAAAAAAAATAAATAATAATACTTAAACATCTTTATATACTCTATAGACCAGCGGTTCCCAAACTGTGTGGCGCGCCACCCAAAGGAGGCGCGAGCACTTAACAAGGGCGGCGCGGCGCGTGGTTTGAATTTTACACTTATTGTTATTTTTAGATTAATTTCACGTCCGATAAAAATTTTGTAGATTGAATACTCTTTGAGGGTGGCGTGAAAAAAATGTTTAATTATTAGGGAGCCTTGAATGAAAAAAGTTTGGGAACCGCTGCTATAGACTATAACATTATTTGTAATTTTCTATATTATAAATTACTCTTTTTGTCTTAACTGCATTTACCTATTCAGTAGTAATTAATTAGATAATTAATTTTTACCGTTTACTTTGTCTATGTTCGATTGTAAGCAAATTATTTTATTACAAAGCTTTTAACGCACCATGTATCCGTTTGATTAAATTTATCACTATACTTATCAATAACTGAAATCAATAAAATGTTTTTATTTTAAAACAATTATATTTTATGCATTATATTTATATATCCAAAAACGAAAAAGTCAATTTCTTCATAAACACTCTAGAAATTTTTACACGTTATTGGAAATTGGGATGAGTAAAACTAAAAAAAATGAAATTGAAACCGATTTTAAAAATAGTCAAGAAATTTATTGAACTTAACTGGACCTATTGAAATTTCCTACATTTTGTGTTGTGCTTTCAATTTTCAGTTAAAAGTTTTATATTTCGACACAATCTAAGTGCATCATCAAGTATAAAAACTATTTTCACTAAGAACTGATATAACATAACCGTAAGCTCAAAAAAAAAAAAAAAATTCTTGAAAGAAGGATATTTTTCTACTTTTACATTACCTATCTAATAAATTCTAAATTTTTTGAACTAGGTAGGTATATTCTTATTTATCGTTACCTATGTTTGTCCTTTTAATTTTTTTTTTTTTGGTATACACCGTTACAAAAGTTATTAAAATAAACCGCGTTCGAATCGTTTCTATAAACGAAAGCGGAGATTTTAACCGCGTAAGTCACAACTACAACTGTAAGTGAAGTGTATAAAGACTTCTCAAAAGTAGGTTTATTCAAAATCAGGTCAAGGGCGTACGTCTCCCTTCATTGTATAGATACTACTATACAGATAGAAGCCGTGAAAGTACCGTAAAACTCTATCCAAAACCGACGTGGTCAAGCCGGTCGTCGGGGGGATATCCACCGTCCACGTTTTACAACCGCGTTTAATCCGCAAAACGTTATCAGGTAATCTCTGAGAACAGACGTTTCCCCCGCCGGAACGGACGTTCGGCGTTACACAGCGCATCGGAACCGTTATCAAAAAAACGTCGGACGACATCCCGTTGAACAATAATTGATAACCCGTCCCCCAGCCTCGACGTTCGGCCCGCGTTACTGTTCCCCACATCCATTAAATTGGAGT
Source organism: Hormaphis cornu (assembly GCA_017140985.1). Classification (NCBI taxonomy): domain Eukaryota; kingdom Metazoa; phylum Arthropoda; class Insecta; order Hemiptera; family Hormaphididae; genus Hormaphis; species Hormaphis cornu. Next base: position 8,853,464 of record CM029365.1, on the reverse strand, counting down.
GTATTATACGTCCTACTTTGCGCAGTCCGCCATCTATGTGCACACGTCACACGTACTGACTATTAATAACATTACGCAGGGTGTTCCGTTCTGCCGGGCGAAAAAGAAAAAAACGCGACGTTTTACACGTCTCGGCGAGGACGAACGGTTCCACGGACGGCAGCCTGCTTCGGGATACCCCGCCGAATGCGCGTCACCAACAAAAATGGGACAGCGGGCGTTATCACGTCAGGTACGCCGAGCTATCCCTAGCCAAGCCTGAGAGCTAGAACTAGCCTGAACGCCTGGCACCCGCGATCACCGTAGTACGAAATGCCACGATGTGATCCCGCCGCCCGCGAACGTTGACCAAAGAAAGAAGTCCGCCGTTCCTGGTTTCCTGTTCGTTCGGGAAGATCGGGAACCCGGAGTCAGATTAATAGACGGTTGCTGTTCGGCGTGGTCCCAGACCGTTTCGAAGAGTGTTCCGGCGGAACGTTTTGTACTGCAATGCGTACGTATATATATATATATATAGCTTGATGTAGACGTTAATTGTTATTTGCCCAGTGTCCAGAGTCGCTTGACCTAGCCAGTATTATTTGTTTTTAAGCAAACATAAACGCCTCGTAGTATTGTCATACGTTAATTAAACGTTACTGTTTACGCTCGGATGTATGCTTTGATAAATTGGTTTTGTTCAAGTGGATATATTACCTACCTATAAGATTTATAATATCGTGTACCTGGTAAAGTTAATTAATCATTTCTCGAGTTTTTTAGTTTCCAGCGAGTTCCCCTACTCAATATATTTATCTATAAGAATGTTTAACGTCTTATTGTCATACATTATTCACAAATTTCATTTTAATACGAGTTTTTATAGACAGTAAAAATGGATAATATTTAACAACGTCCCTAACAATAATTATTTTGTATTTTGCTCAATTGAATTTCATTTACACAGCATTTTAGCTAGTACAATAATAATTGTTGTATGGGTATCTAAATGTTATTAAATTATCTGCTGTATGTCTGTCTTGTGGAGGAACTTACTATACTCTCTGTGAGACACGAGTTCAAGTAACTAACTAAACCGCTAATTTTTAAATTGTGTGCTATAATTTTTTTTTACGTTACAGCTAATTAAATAATTGTAAACTGTGTCAAAATAATATTTCTAATATCTCTAATCAAGTTTTAAATATTTACCCTTATTTTTGATTTCTAGGTAAAATCGTATTGATGTTAGAGAAGAAAAGAAGATTGGTATCAAAGTGTATTAAGATTTAAATGTGAAGTTTGAGATCTGTCCAATAGATCGGATCAATGAAAAAATCTAATTTGCGATCAGCTTCAAAAAAACCAAGAAATGGTAAAGTCTCAAGTAAAAAAAAAAACAGTTCAACAAAAAATAAGTCTACAGTTAAGACGAAAAATGATAATCCGGTATCTTTTCTTAGGAGAACTTCAAACAATCTCAATCCTAGTTTAGTCGTGAATAGCAAAAATAACTCTCATGAAATATCTGTGAATAAAAATTGTGGTAATTTAGTTGGTTGTCGTGAATTAGTCATATTGCTTAAAAAAATTCCGCCTTCAATAATAACCAGAGTTTCGTTTGATAATCAAACTGTTAACAGTAAAAATAGTAATAAAAATTGTTATACGAATTTAGAAGATTATATTCAGTTGAATGAAGTTCAAATATACAATGAACTGAAACCGATGAACACAAATACCGATTCAATTTCAAAAAAAACTAAACGCGCTATTTTACCATCAAAATCCTTAAAAAAACATACGGATTTAAAAGCTACAATTGATCATCCGGAAATGAACAAAACATTATCAGATACTCGAATTACACGTGGAAAATCAATTTTGCTTCAAACGGAAGAAAGAAAACAACTGGATCAAATGATATTTAATAAATTTCCAGAAAACACTTTCAAAATGTTTGCTGTTCAACTTGATGATTTTACTGAAGAAGTTAAATTTCTTAGCAACCTTGGACTGACTTGCCGTTTTAAATGTAAATTATCTACTCGGAATGTAAAAAAAAAAAAAACTTAATTTACTAACCTAATGAATTAGGATTATTGACTACTACAAATGTTAACTTATTACTTAATTTTTAATCATGTTGTATATTTTTATTTGAAAGTTAGTATTATTATTATGTGTAACTATTAGAACACTATATAGGTGCCTCTATTCTATCTGATAATGAATGTTTGTGATTGTTGTAATCTAAAATTAAAAGATAGAAGAATTTTTTATTTGTTAAATTAAACTAATTATTAAACATTTGATATTGTTTATAAAATCAATTGTTCTTATTCATTAGGTAGCCAACTATTGTTCACTGTCAAGAGTTACTACATTAATTGTACGTAAATTAAGTTTACTTCCTTGCTTTTTAAAATATCTCCTTTAAATTAATAAATCGTACAGTTTAATTGAAACATAATTTAATAATGAGATGTTTGATTATATAGTATGGTTTTTAAAGTATTTCATCAAATTTTACCTTTCCGAATAACAAAGGGCTCTACTTGTATGAAAGTGGGGTCATGTTTCTAACGTTGAAGAACGAAGACTAATACATGGAATTTGTAAAATTGTTGGCCATGTAATACTACAAAAAAGTGTTACGTTGAATCCATACAAAGTAAGCTTCTGAAGTAGTAAATTGATTTTCAAAAATAATATAGTTTACATAAATACACACATACAGTTCACTGTAATGTACTTAACAGAAGTATTTAAGTATTTATCTTCAAGTATAGTTCAAGTAAGATTTTAAGTACCAATGAACTATTTTTAAAAAAATTAAGTTAAAGTGTTTTTAAAACGTTCAAAGTAATTATTTTTGTGTACCTACAAAATGGTTTTAGTTTCATTAATAATTTTAATTTATGTTTTATCGGTTGTTATGCAGAGGGGTGGATCTAGAAGTCATCTAATGGTGTAGGCAATCTTTGAAAAAACATACGATTTTGCAATTCAAGAGCAATTTTTTTGACAAAATCATATTTCATTCAAAAATTCAGTCCAAGGGAGGTGAGGATCTACACCCTCCTTCAAATCCACCACTGTATAGAGCTCAAATTGAAAAATAGGTTTAGGTAGTCATAGTATAAAATCAAGAGTATTCCTTATGCCTGTTTCAGCTTAGATGTATTATATAGTTTTTTTTTAATCTGTGGGGGCGCATTCTCACCATTATTTCTGTCCTTATGCTTCCTCCGATTTGAGCACTGCTTAATGCTTATGGTTTTAACTAATGAATATGTTACTTCTAATTAAAAACTTTCACTATATTTTAATAGTTAGACGGTGCAAGAAATTTAAAGTATGCTTCTTGCCAATGCGCCTATGGACATTGAAAAAACCTAGAGTAAATTTAGATACTGGAAATACTAACTTAAGATGCCCAAAAGTTGAACATGGAAAAATAACTTTAAACCCTAGCCATACCAATGTATTATTATACCCAAATACAAGTATTATTACATTGTACCCGCAGTTTGGATACTTGTAATTTGTACATTTTTAATAAAGTTGACCCTTTGCTTTTAGTTATTGAAAAAAACGTAATATTTTTGAACAATATCATTCCCGAATATCTGTATGCTTACATGCAAAAATATACTTACAACTTTCATTTTCACACAATTATTATAGATTTATTTAGCCAAAACAGTTAATAAACCCTATATTTATAACTTGTACCTAAAGTAAATTTTATAAAACTCGTATAATTTTTGCTCTGCTGTATTACCGTTTGATTATCGGGTTACTACTTAAATTAAATAGAACACAGCACGCGGACAGAATATCGTGTGGTAAAAAAAAGATCAATATTGTTGTTAAAAATATAGTAAATAATTTTTAATCTTGCAAAAATCCTTTCGATATGTATTCTCGCCACGTCACAAGTTTCGAGTATTTCCTGTTCAGAAGATTTACTGTAAAAATGTTTTGTAATTTCTTTTTAAATGTCCTTCTGTTAGTTATTACAAATAGGTGTACGTTTCATTTTAGTTTAAAAAAAATGTTTGTACGTATTGGTAGAACGTCCGAAAGAGTTACCATCGAATTCCGCCAGAGCGCGTTCTATATACCGTATTTCCAATGGCAGAAGGTCCCTGGCGTAGGGCGTATCTTGTTTGTTGGGGGGACTCTTGGTGCCTTCAGTAATGAAACAACAATATTGTAATCATTAGTAATTTTTAATTTAGAAAAATTCAGAGTCGTAACAACTGAGCCGTTGTGTTCATTTTTTTTTTGGAATTTTGATTGTAAAAAAAAATTTTCACAGAATATAATATTTAAACAACGGGGTAGATTATTTTAAACCCTATAATAACATATGAAAAAAAAACAAAAAAAGTGATTCGTAACAACAATACTAACATATCGAGCACGATACATGACGGTGTATAGATAATGTAATACAACATTTAAAAGTTACAGACTTCTTCAGACCACAGAACTTAAAATGTAAAATTTCGATTTTTAGACCGTTGTAACCGCGTAGGTGTACTAACTGAAATGATTTAAAATATTTTTTACGACCATCGTAAGCGCCTACCGTAGGACGTACACGACTTATACGAGCGAAAAGAAGTAATGCGATGTTTCCACGAAATTATGTTAACAATACATAGTTAAAAACAAACCAATTTTATTCTATCGAGTTAAAATGGTTGACGAAAAAAAATAAAGTTATTTAACTTGAATTCGAATCAACTCAACGCGTGTATAAAACTGAATTTTGGCAAAGTGTAATAAAAATGTGTGTGTGTGTTATTTTATACCCGTGTTTACACGTATGTGCATACGTCCTCTGAACCTCCTCTCCTTCTTCATTCGTATTTCCGAGCACAGAGAAGACAAAAAAAAAATAATCAGTAAGTCATATTATGCGGAAAAGCAAAAACGGAAAAAAAAAAAAAAGTCGTGGTTCAAACGCGTTAACGTCGTCGTCCGAAAGCAACGATAAATCGCGGCCTTCGGAAAACATACGAGCCAGCCCAGTCGTGTAGTGGTTAAAAAAAAAAGTCCGAAAAAAGTGTCGTCCACCACCACCCCGCACGTGTGAAGAAAAACATTAATTCAAGTACAACAACGTGTGAAAATTTCAAACCGACCGTTTGAGTTATTCGGACGATTATTGTATATTGTAGTACGATTTGCGCGCGCGCGGTTTCGTCATCACGCCGTTCGTCAACACACACCTTCGGAACGACGTTTTTTTTTTTCGTTTTATCGAATATTACGGAAAACCGTGACATTTTAAACGTTTGTCGAACGACAAATTTGCGCGAATCGTCGCCGCGGATTTTCTAGTCGACGACGACGCCGCCCCGATTTTCCAACATTTTATCCAACAAACTATATTTCTATACGCTCGTCCGTCGAAATCGCTCGCACCGGCGGCGTACCCCCCGGGGCTCATCGCCGTGCGCACGAGGAGCGGCCGGTCCCGTCCAATTTTAAAACGTCGATTACGTACGAAAAAAAAAATTTTTCGCGTCCGTTTTCGGAGTAGAAGAATTTTCCAAAAAAAAAAAAACACCCCCGTCACCAATGCTGCTGCTCCTCACAAAGATCGCGGGGGGGAAAAAAACCACAACGGTGAATTCTCCTCCCCGACACAATGTGGTGGTGGCGGCGACGCGCGAAGACGGAGAGAGCAAAAAAAAAAAAACGTTCCAGACGTCAGTACGGATTTTTATTTCGCCCCTTCGCACCCTCCGACGCTATTTTAACGACACAATGAGGTAATATCTACGACGACGACGATAAAAATAATAATAAATTATTCGCTATATTATTATTATTATTGTGACGCCGCACACCACACACACTTGGTCGAAACGGATACGAGAGGGCGAATTCCTGCAGGTGTATCGACGGACGTGGCGGCGCCCCGGCCGGGGGTGTATTACGCGCTGGAATCCCACGGATACGTGTTTGGGGCCGTTTTCAACCCTCGCCCCCAAAAATATCTTTGTGTTGTTGTTTTTCATCATCATCATACACTGGCCGCCAGCGAGTGGGGGTGTGGTTCCTTTTTTTTTTCCCCCCGTAATTTTCGTGTGACCCGCCTTTCGGTTGCTGTTACCACCGGCCGCGGAATTCCCGCTTGATACAACCGAAGAAAGAAAGAAAGAAAGAAAGAAAAGCAGCCGGGAGGGATTCGTGGGCGCCGCGCTATGGGTGGGGGTCGTCATCGCTGCGGCTTAGGAACGCGCGCTGTTTTGTTGTGTCCGACGACGACGATTGTTGAGATTAAAACCGTATAAAAACAGCTCTTACCACCGCACCAACTTTCCCGTTTGCGTCCTAACCGATCTCGATTTCGTTCTGAAAAAAAAATCGAAGCGCGAAAAAAACACAATTTCCGCCGTAACAACCAACGTACCTACCCCCCCGTGACACGACGAGCTTTACACGACAGAGTAACGACTTTTAAAATACGAACCCCAAAATCGACCGGTTCTCCTCTAAACTTGTTAACCGCATTATGTTACGCAAACACGCTGTCGTGTATCCGTGTTTCGAAAGCTAGACGTTTCACGGAACTGCATAAAATTCAAAAAGTTCCACGACTCCCTTAAAAATGATCAGAAAACGAGTGGTAAAACTCACTCGTAAGACCCTGCTAAACACGACGTACGTGAGAATTTCAAGTCGACCGGGGCGGAGCGCTTTCGAAAATTTGATCGTTTTTTCCTCATAACGCCAAAAATAATCAACATTTTCAAATACCGGGGATCAATTACCTCTATATTTTCAACACGCGTTCTCACAATCGGAGCATTTTTTCTACGAGAACTTTTGATCGCAGAAAAATCAAAAACATCATTGTAAAAACAATCTTCGTTGACGCTCAAAAATATATTTCGTATGGCGTCCGTCCGTGAGTAGTAGTAGTATCGTATAGTAAAAATATAAAAAGATACGACGCGACGTATAAAATTACGGGACGGTCAACAGTGATAGAAACTCAAAAATAAACGAGCTTATAATAAATAAATACAAATATACGTTATTATTAAATTACATAAAATAGAGCATTTTTTTTTTCGAATCTTTCGTCTTTCAACAAAAACCACAAATAAGAAGATGGAAATTTTAAAAAAGTTCCATCCACTCGCTCAAACGTTTTTGAAATCGCTTGAAAACTCGGACCAAGCCTGTCGTATTTTATCTATTTAAATATCGTTTAAAACTTTCAGCTAGTTCCGTCAATTATTTTGGAAGTTGTGGCCAAAAAACTAAATCGATAATGAATAAAAAAACAAACACGTATGCCATGATTTTTAACGTTTTTGGTCAAATTCGACCGGCTTTATTTTGATCACGACTTTTTCACTTTTGAATTTTAGACCCCTCACAATTACAGATCCAAGACTTTTCATTAGAGGTATTGAACGTAAAAATCGGAACATTCCTTATACCCTTAAAAAAAGTGTTTACAGAGAAACAAGAAAAAAACATCGTTGTAAATACAACAATACATTCTTCGTCGACGCTCAGAATCTAAAAAATATATAAGTATATACATATATGTATATAGTTTGACGCGAGTTTGGAAAAAAACAAAATAAAATATGTTTATTTAAAATGTTTAGGAAAAGACAATACGTTTTATTAGATTATATGAACAGGCCGAAGAAGCTATATAGGTACGTTCATTTTATTACAAAGATGTGCGTTTGTTTTCACACATTTTTTTTTACGTTCCGAGCGCAGTGAAGAATGTTATGGTTACTATTTACATACAATGATGTTTTTTTTTTTTGTCAACAACTTTTCGCGGGTATAGAAGATTAGATTTTTCAGACTCATAATTTTCATAAAGTCAGTATACCTCTACTGATTTTTTTTTTTTTTTTAATTTTGCCTACTTTTTGAGTTTAACCCCAAAAACCAAAAAAAAAAAAAAAAAAATCGAAAATTTTACTGCGAAAACGGAAATTTTCACGTTTGTAATGACGTTCTCGACAAAAGTGGCGATATCGCTAAATTTGGCGTCGGACATTTTTTACTTTTTTACTTTTTTTGCCATTAAATCTATGTATAAATTAATGATCGGAACGAGCCGAAACTTTTACGTAATATTCAAGTAGGTAAGATGCAGGTTTCATAAAAGTTTCGATTGGAAAACTTTTGAGCTGTGTACAGAACTTTGAAATTCTCGAACAATTTATGTGCCAGAACTAGACAACTGAGCTCGCTCAGAAACGTATTTTTGAAGGCAACGATTGCTTTCTGATATAAAAATAATACGTATGAATACGCATAACTTCCAAACCAGTGATTTTTTAAAATATTTTTTGGGTCATCGTAATCGTAGTGTGATCAAACCTCGATTTAAGCACAAAAAAGAAAAAAAATTCCCACTTGAGTTATTTTGTACTTTTTAAAGCGTTTTCAAGCTTAGATTTAAGATTCTTAAGACACTATGTTATTTTTGATTATGCGCATTTGAAGGTATATACCTATATACAACATTGAAAATGCTATGAAAACAATAAACACAACAATTACTTCTATAAAAACATAAAAGTTTTCCGTTAAAACGTTGAAGTAAAAATGTTTTTTTTTTTTTTTTTTATCTCGTCTAATATACAAAGTTTTCGTGTTATACAATGTTAGTTACCATACTCCTCCGAAACGGCTTGACCGATTTTTATGAAGTACAGTAGGTCTGAGAATCGGCTACTATCTATTTTTCATACACCGTCCGCCCCTAAAATTTTTTTTTTCGACAAAATTCATTATTTTATAATGCAACCCTAAATTTTCACCCTTCTATCACCAACCCCAATTTTTTTTTTTTTTTTATAGTAATTTTAGTAATTTTTCAATGAATAATGTTTATTATTACTATAGTTGAGTAACAAATAAATATTGACAACTCGAAACTTCAACAATTCGTAAAAAATAAACGTCAAAGTATTAATCATTTTAAGTATCAGTTAACCACACAAATAAACATCGCTTATGTTGACAATGATTATCAAAAATATTGTTAAGACCTCCTCAATAACAATTATCTCATCATCATCGTCCCCGTTCGAATGGCCGCAAAAAAATTGTCGGTTGTCATTAAAATCGTACATATTTTTTAAAAAGGTTCAAATTTCCAACAGGTAGTAAGTATTTCTTGCACGCGTTGACTGGCTCGTAAGAAGACCACAACAACATTGTACAATGTAGGAGGTGCGTTTGTAAACGATTACAACATTGTTTTGTCCGAATAAAATTAATTTCGAAAACATTCGTTCAAAAGAAACGTGGCAAAACAGTAATAGTACGAAATAAGATATCAAACACGATATCCTACTTCTAATGTTATAGTCCAGGGGTCTCCAAACTACGGCCCGCGGGCCGGATACGGCCCGCGAACAAGTTTTAACCGGCCCGCAGTACCAATAGGATGGTAAATAAAATATAGATATCTAAAGATATGTGTCACTTAAAAAGTCGTTATTGCAGACACGTATCATTATTTATGAGCTGACCGCGACGACAGACATTGCCCTTTCCTTTTATATTTTTACTTTTAAGTTCGATAACGGAGAGCCACATAGACAAGCGGTACGACCAAATCATATCATAACGTTTGTACATGTCTACGTTTGCAGTGCAGTATTATAATAATTTAATTTAAAAATCACCAATTCGACATGTCAGGAAGAGTATTGAAAAGGAAAATAGATTCAGAATGTCGTGTTTTCAATGAAAAGTGGTCGTTGGATTATTTTGTAATTTATTCAGGTGACAAAATAATATGTTTAATATGCAAAGAAAGTATTTCTGTACTTAAGGAGTACAATATTCGAAGGCATTATGAAACAAAACATAAGACAACTTTTTCAAAATTTACTGAGAAATTACGTTTAGATAAATTGCAGTCACTTCAAAATAATTTTTCAGCACAACAATTATTATTTAAAAAACAAAAAAATATTAATGAAGCTGCTACAAAGGCTAGTTTTCGTATTTCACATCTATTGGCAAAAAGAGGAAAAGCGTTTTCTGATGGTAGTTTAATAAAAGAATGTATAATTCAAGCAGTTGAAGAAATTTGCCCAGAAAGAATTGATACTTTTAAAAATATTAGCCTTTCTGCTAACACAGTTACCCGTAGAATTGACGATATTAGTAACAATATAAATTCTCAGGTTAGTAATAAGACTCAAGAATTCATTTCGTTTAGTATAGCACTTGACGAATCAACAGATGTTTCTGATACGTCACAGTTACTTTTATTTATTCGAGGTGTTAATAAAGATTTAGAAATTTCAAATGAACTACTTTCTGTACATAGCATGCACGGAACTACGACAGGTATCGACATATTTAAAGCTATTGAAAAATCATTTTTAGAATATAATTTGAAGTGGGAAAATTTGAAATGTATTACTACTGATGGCGGAAAAAATATGTGTGGCACAAAAAAAGGTTTAATTGGACAGATATTTACGAGTTGTGAAAAAGAAGGTTTTATTAAACCAATGACTTTGCATTGTATTATACATCAGCAGGCATTATGCGGAAAAACTTTAGACTTGTCTTGTGTTATGGATCCAATAATATCAACAGTAAATTTTATTCGCTCGAGCGCACTTAGGCATCGTCAGTTTCAAGATTTTTTGAAAGAAAAAGAAACAGAGTACCCAGATATACCGTATTTTACAGCAGTTCGATGGCTTAGTCGCGGAAAAGTCCTATCGCGATTTTTTGAACTAAGAAATGAAATTGAAATATTTCTAATTGATAAGAATCGACCATTGACTTTACTTACAGATAGTGAATGGGTTTGGAAATTAGCTTTTTTAGTGGATATCACAAAATATATGAACGACTTCAACCTAAAATTACAAGGTAAAGATGTTCTTATTTGCGATGTTTACACATTAGTAAAAGCATTTAGGCAAAAACTTATTTTAGTTGAAACGCAAATTTCAAAAAATTGTTTTATTCATTTTTCTACTTGTGATAAATATAACACTGAATCAAAAACACAATTTCCAGTCGACTTCACTCTAAAAATAATTTCTGAACTTAAAATCCAATTTAAATAACGTTTTGCAGACCTTGACGTAAAATCGGAAGAAATAACTATTTTTCAAAACCCGTTTAGTTGTGACATTGAGAAGTTACCTCCTACTCTTCAAATGGAAATGATTGATTTACAAAGTAATGATGCACTAAAAATCAAACATCGTGAAGAAACATTAGTTGATTTTTATAAATTTCTCCCAGATACACAGTATCCAAATTTAAAAAAATTTGCAATTCAATATATTTCTGTTTTCGCTACAACTTATTTGTGCGAACAAACTTTTTCTAAAATGAAATTTATAAAATCAAAATATAGATCAGCCATGAGTGACAAACACTTAGAGTCAATTTTAAAAATTGGAACCAGTAACATTCAACCGCAATTCAATGAAATAGTAGCAGGAAAACATCAATTGCATACTTCGCATTAAAAAAAAATTATTTAAAAAATTATTAAAATTGACATTTATTATATTTATATTATAAACAATATATTTGTATACTAATATTTTATATTAATAAACTTTTGGCCCGCTAAGAGCATTTGATATTTTTTGTGGCCCTTGAATAAAAAAGTTTGGAGACCCCTGTTATAGTCCATGGGCTGACAAAAAATATCGCTATAGCATTTAAGATACTGATATAATTGTTTGCTTAAGTGTATTACTGTCGTAATTAATTAACGATACGCATAATACACGTGTATAGTTTAAGGAATAAATTAACGTTTTGTTATTTTTATATTCCGTTCACAGCGCTCCTCCTCACAACGCCTATATACTCCAACTATATACTACTCCTTCACGCACTTGCAACGAGTTGGTTTATTTATTTTTTTTCTACGCTAGAAATAATTTATAACGATGTGGCGAAACAACGTACGTTTGCCGGGTCAGCTATATAATACGACGTATACGAGTTAGTTACACGTCGTCGCGACTTAGGAATGTAAAATGTCGTCGACGCCAGGGAGGCGTTGTGTTTCGTATATATTTTAATACTATGTCTACCTGCGCGTGTATGCGCACATAAAAATAAAATACGACCCTTACCTGTTGTTGTTCATATACCCATCGCGACCGATTAGATCGGCGGTTATTTAGGTGCTGCTGCTTTTCATTGTATCGTGTTTTGTCTGAACGTCGTCGCGACGGCCGGAAGACGCGACACGAATATTCGATTATTATTATTATTATTATTATTTAATTCTGTATTATACAGGGTGCGGGAAAAAGTAACTTCCCAATCTGATCTGATTACGACGACTTGTGTTCGGATTTAGGAAAACTCGCGACGAGATCGATAGTTGTTGCAGTTGCGGATTTATGCCGATGTTTGTTCGGTGTTCATCGTGACGGTCGTTCTGGCGGGCACGCGGCGACCATAGTCGTTGTTGACGTGTGATGCTGGAAAACTATTTTTTTTCGGCCGAATGATTTTTTTTCTCTTGTGGTTTATCAACAATAGACGGTGCGAAACGTTTCCTGGGCATATATTATTGGCGTCCTCTGCCAACGTTCTTTTTCTGCGGAAAACCTGCAAAGTGCGTACACCAAACTGTGGAAGTACCGATGTATGGAGGTAATCAGCGGCGGATTAGCTGAAAAATTCGACCCGGGAAGCAAACGAGCCTACCCAATAAACCATTGTCCATAATGCTTCTTAGATTCCGAGCGCAACAAGTAGAAATTGTGTTTTTTTTCTTTCTGTAAACAACATTAAGCGGATAACGCTCCGACTTTTAAAGTCAGTATAGGTACCTCTAACGAAAGGTCTAAGAACTCGACTGACGGTGATCAATTGAGGGGTCTAAAATTGTATAAAGTTCAAAATTGAAAAAATTTACAGTCATGAATCTAAGGAGAAACGTTGATCACGGCAAACGTGTTTTTCGATTTAGTTTTTTAAGGTATAACCACACAGTTCATCTATTCTGTGGTATAACATCCAAAATGATGATACGATACAAGCTGAAACGTTTACGTACTATACAACTAAGTATGATAAGAGTTTCAAGTGATTTTGAATTTTGAATTTTAGCTAGGTATAGAAATTTGAAATTCTTGTAAATTTATCGGGACTATGTATGTACTAGACAACTGAGCACGCTCAGAATTGTATTTATCATTGCTTTCGGTTATTAAATATTCCATTTGATCTACAATTTCCAAACCAGTGACCCTGCACTCAAAGCGTAGTCGCTACTCCGTTGTTTTTTGTTTGGAACACTCTCGTTTCATATGTATACTTAAATACAACATGCAAATGTTGAGAACACACGTGACTATTTTATTTCATTTTCTAAGTTTTGAGGAAAAAAAGAAAGCGGCCTAATTTTCGAAATTGCTCTGATCGACTTGAACTTGAACATGTCATTAAGAAAGGTTTTTATGAGAGTTCCGCTGAAATTTCAGTCGATTTCGATCATTTTTGAGGGAGTTATGGAACTTTGAAATTTTCGTTATTTTGGGCGGCCGTGTGTTTCTTACGGGAGACGTGTTTTTTACACGTCGATTTAAATTTTTTTTTTCTCACTTTTTCTAGTAAATAAATCCTCCGATTTTAACGTATGATACCTGAAAAGATAGGTGATTGATCCGAGATGATGGTACTTTTTTTTAAGGGTTTTTTGAAATTTTGATTATTTTTTAAGTTCCGAAGAAAAAACGAAAACGGTCAAATTTCCGAAAGATATCCGTTCGACTTGAAGTTTATATATTTCATTAAAAAAGGTTAAACGAGTTTACTGTTGAAATTTCAATCGTTTTCGATCATTTTTAAGAGAGTAATGGAACTTTGAAATTTTTGAATTTTTAAATTTCACGCAGTTATTGTTCCATAAAATCTCTAGTTTTTACGTTCAAATCTCGAAACATTAAACAAAATCTAAACAAGATAGTTTTACATATGTGGTTAAAAGATTTAGAAAATTGGTTAACACAATTTTAGTTTATAGCCGATTTTATGTTGTTATTTTGTCGTAAAACTCGTCATTTTTGGCGACCGTGTATTTTTTACGGGGGGAACAAACAGTTACGTGTTTTTTACACATCGATTTAGATTTCTTTGATCATAACGTCCGAAATTAAGATCGGACCGAGTTGAAACTTTTACACAATACCAAAATAGGAAAGATGCGGATTCGATAAGAGTTTTTATTGTTAAATTTTTTTTTTACCAAGACTAGACAATTAAGCTCGCTCAGAATCGTATTTTCGAAAGCAATGATTTATCGTTGCTTTCAGAAATCAAATAATGCGCTTAAACAACAACTCCTAAACTAGTGACCTACCCAAAGCGTAGTGACTACCCCGTCAAACTACCCACGCGACCTAGAGTGATCCCGGCTTTCTTTTTTTTATTTTTATATTTGACTTGGTTCGGTATGTTTTAAAAGTTTCACAAATCGGGGAGGTTTTTTTCGCCGCGCCCTGTATGCGTTGTGGCCAAATAAACGTTAAGTGCTGAAGTTTGTACACATACCTGTCGTCTGAAACACGTTAAAAAAAAAAATATCTGAGTAAAAGATCTACACTACCCATCTTATTCCTCCTCCCCATCGTGGTGAACATTCGAATACCTCAATTAATCCAATAAATAAATAAATGCACAGTGTATAAGGTTAGATGACGGTTTGATGGGTACAATTATAGGTACAATTAATTCTATCGTTCGATTAAACAGTGTGCGCGCAAGTCTATGCATAATAATTATTATAATACCTACCCTAAGCTGATTTACCGTGGGAATCGAATCCCGAACACGTCCATTAAGAGAATAAATTCAAAAACAAACGATTTCCGGCACAAACCGATCATCTCAACGGTGCGGACGGCGACGTGTTTAAGGATTAAAGAAAGAGCATTTCGTTTTAAACAAAGAGCATAACATATTAAGTATATACATAGGTATTAATAAGGTACGTATGTGAAAATTATCCGCACGAATATAATAGGATGTTGGTGAACGCAGGAAAACATTTTGGGGGGTAGGGGTTTGAAAACAATTATAAAATGGTTTATTTTAACCCGAGATGCAAATTAATCGTATGAAATACAATAATAGAAATTATAAAATCATTTTTGTAGTACCTACACAGCCACTGCAGCGGTTTGGTACCAAGAGTAAATACATTGAGGAGTTTCGAGTGACTTCAAAACTTTTATGAGCTAATAGTATGTATAGGGAACTTTGAAATTCTCGAAATATGTACCACTGGACGTGTACTAGTAGACAACTGAGCTCGCTCAGAATCGTATTTTCGAAAGCAACGATTGCTTTCAGATATTAAAATGATTCGTTAGAACCACAACTTCCAAACCCGTGACCCACCAAAAGCGCAGTCGCTACCCCGTCAAACTACCCACGCGACCTAGACTGATCCCGGCGCTTTTTTTTTATTTTTATTTTGAGCCTACAATACGAAAAGTCGATCGAAATCATTCCATACGTCGTTTTCAAACTTTTGTGTACTGAATTAATTTAATACGTCATAGAAGATTGAAAATTTTAAGTTTTCGTTTGCTATTTTTTAATTTTATAATAATTCTCTAAGACGTGTATTCTTCGTTAAATATGGTTTTTGCCAGGACGTATTAATAATACTACTAGGTGGATAACTGAGCTCGCTCAGAATCGTTTTTCTCGAAGGCGACGACTTATCGCTAGTTTCGGATATTAAACAACACGTTTGAACTACAATTTCCGAACCAGATGTGACCGACACCTCCCACAGCGTAGTTGCTGTACTTCGTCGTTTCTATCCACGCGACCAAGAGTGATCCCGGCTTTTTAAAACTGTTCACTACACGTACCTAAGTAAAATCCCCCCCGCAGGGGGTACTAAGCAACTAGTGCTACGGGTGTAGCGAACCCGGGGATCGAACCGGTGAGTATGAAATAATATTTCCAATAAGGATATTAAAAAAATTAAAACACAACTTCTCAAACACTAGAAGACATTGTACAAACACTTGAAGGGCAATAAATGAGTTGGCTCGGACACGCGTATGGAGATCGAACGGCGTGATGAAGAACGCGTTTAACTGGAAACCGGAAGGCCAGAGACCATTGGGGGGCAGGCCGAAGGCAAGGTGGGTATAGGCGAGCCGAACCAAAAATTCAGGACACTTGGCGCTGATAACCCGGAAAAATTAGCAAAATGGAGGAGGCCGTGTGGAGCGGTTAGGTGATGGGCCTTAACGGCTTATGGAAGCCGAAGAACAAGTAGAAGATATTGTAAGTAAAATCGAAAATCTGCCGCAAAGGATCGGGTGTACAAACACTCTCGCTACCTACTTCAGTTAGAGAAAAACGTTCAGTTCGTGTCAGGAAACGTAATGTTTAAACTCGTACGAATTGCAGCTGCAACGCGTAGAAATTTCAAAAAGTTTGTGGGTACGTTGAGATCGTAATGAGTTTGGTTATTCGTATAAAAACAACAGTTATTTTGTACACCTATCCATGGGGTTTGTGGCTTTTTTTTTTTTTTTTACGGGGGGGTTTATCACGGAGCCTTATCCACTATACACTTTTATCGTTGTAGAGAAAAAACTGTATTATGTCTGTTGATGTGTGTTAGAAATTCGGTCCGACGAATGCGGCGGACTGTCTCAAATCTGCGAATCCGATAATATCATCTTTCATACCGTACATTCACGTTCATTCGTATAGTCCGATGCGAAAAACCATACTATCAAACGTCTAATTCATAACGTTTTTCTTTTTGTTGAACTCGGACAGTATATAATATATATATAATGTGTATTATATTGGCTGTCGGCGTAGGTAGTTGTGTTTCACACAAAATATTATAGGATTTGCATTCCTATTTTGGTTGAGTGGTCCCGGCCGGTGTACCCATGTCAATGTCGATTTGGCCAAAAGATAAGTAGAATTCGGAGAAAAATAATATCCCGGGGAACGGTCGTCCCGCGAAACAGGTGCACGCCCCGCATTATTCCGAAGGAAATTGCAGAAGTTTTATGTTACGGCCGGCTTTTAAAAGACAGCCTTGAAAATAAACAAGTTCGTTTTGGAGTTTTAAAACATAACATTTTAACCTCCATGACAGTGGTGGAATAACAATACATTTTTACGACGCGCGCGATACGCCTACGTGACTATTTATTTTTTATTTTTTACATATTACACACGGCAAGGCTGGGTGTTTTTTAAATCTATCAAAAATAACCAACCAAAAAAAAAAAAAAATTAACTTAAAAGAACATCTTTTCGCGTTTCCTCCTTTTCAAAAAATTTTATTTTTGGTTTTTTCTTTTGACAATTTCTCCTTACCGAAAAGAGTTTTAAATGAATTCTACAGGTCAACTCGTATTCAAAAACAATTAACTTATTAAGTTAGCGAGTTATATAATTAACTTGATTAAAAACAACTTGGCTTTATTTTGACTTTTAACGAGTGCCCCCAGCCTTGATGCACGGTATTGAAGATCAGTGGTAGTCGGTCTGTATGCCGCCGTCGTACTATAATGTATTTTATCAAGGAAAAATATCGATGAACGCGATATATTTTGAAATATTTACCAGACAATCCCCGATGAGAACGAATTCTGGAATTGTTCGGAAAAATTATCGTCACTCGACGCAATGTCCAAAAAATCCATTGAACATTTTAAATAAATCCAACGTGTATGAATAGATTACCGTAAATTTTTAAAGTTTACACAAAAAATGAGCGTTTGACGAAAAATACAGAGAATCCTAAACACGGTATTATCGTTTCGACCCATTTTGTGCTGTATAATAAATAACGAAAATCACAAAAGTACAAATCTGATTATTACAACAAGCGCGTAGATATATTATTGTTTTACCGCACGTTTTGCAGAGCAACGCATAATAATCATTTAGATTCTGCAGAGCGACGAGAACCAGGAACGTATTTTTTTTTAAATTATGTTTTTTTACTGTCAACGACTTTTCGTGTACAGAAGGAACGCTTCGATTTTCGATGTCGGTGACTTTTCTGAAAGATTTATGGACTACGTTTGCAGGCAGCTACTTTGATTGAAGCTTTTTTTTTTTGTTGAAATTTCGCCTGCTCTTTGAGTTTTACTACGAAAACCAAAAGAAAAAATCGAGAGTATTACGGCAAAAAATTTGCAGGTTTGTAACGCACGCTCCAATCGTCACGTCGAACACAGTATAAAATTTGGGATCTCCGCTTTGAGTTTTATTTGATTTGAAGCGTTTTTTGACACCTCGATTATTTTCCGAAAGCGACAAAAATGCCGAAATCGCCGCGTCAGAAGGCGCAGTACAACCCCTTTTATTAAAACATTATTCCACGTCCAAACTTTCGTGTACCCACTAAATTAATTTAACGCGTTGTAAAAGAGCGAACAAAGTTTTCGCTAGGTATAATACATGATTTTTTTTTACGTACATTATAACGGGAGTAATTTGTGACCTATTTTATTTTCACTTATTAGATTAGATAGCTCGCTCAGAATCGTTTTTTATTTTTTTTTTTACGAACGCGATGATCCGTCGTTGCTTTCGGATATTGAATAATTCGCGTAAACTTTGAAACCCGCCCAAAGCTTATAGTAGTAGCACTAACCGCACCTTTACCGCGGCGATACCACCGTTTTTTCGTTTTTTTTCTGAATAATGATATACTTTTGGTGCAGGTACTTATTAACTTAATCTCGTAAATTACTTCTCGTTAGAAAAAAACAACGTAAACCATCACATACATTATACTGCAGCGGTTACGCGAGTGTAAAATCATAAATACAAAAAAAAAAAAAACAAAAATTACAAAAAAACACTGCTGATAATTTTGTGCGACAGAAATAAAAAGTAAAAGTACTGTCGGAGTGACTTACCTGCGCAACCGAAACATTCTCGAGGGACCGTCATCACACCTGCTGTTTTTCGAGATGGTCCGAGGATTTTTTTTTTTATATAAAAAACACATTCCGCCGACACATTCATCACAAACTGTCGGTTAGGTTCAGCCGTGTGGTGTGCGGCGTCCAATTCTTTTCGACATGAAAAACACTGCAGGTATAAGCTGTAGTATTGTATAATATTACATGGGTTCTATAAGACTGCTCACAATAGTATTTTTTTTTTTGTTCATCAAACGTTATGTGTTGTAAAATCTCTCGTCTGTTATAATGTTTATGACAAAAGTGACGAAAAGACGTGCGAAACACAATACTACCCATAGTCTCCGAGACTCGTTGAGTTAAAAAGTCGGTTTCGAATCATCGCGTTACACGTGTTTATGATGTGTTCTGCATCAAAATAATAAAGCGACGTTCTTTTTTTTCATTAATACAATTAGTAATGACCGGGTAGTGTCGTAAGGTGGTGGTTGAGTACCTAACTCGAACACAAATAGTACAAGTACTTACTCAAAACACGTATTTTGGTTACAAGTAAAACAAGGAGGGTAAATTTGCGCCGGCAATTTTTTTTCGTGTTTAACTCTCGTCTAACTGGCGAACGTTATTAATTATTGAACGTCAAAAAATTTTTTCAACGAGATCTTGTCCGCGGTTTTAAACATTTGTTTTTTTACACACCAACACCTGGATTTCGTTTCATATTACGCGCCTCAGTAATTATATAAACAAAAAAAACGTGCCCCAAAATTATTCTTGCCTACCATTGCTGCTGGTAATGAATCTTTGTGCTTGTGTGTGAAGCGAGAGCTAAACTGGTTTTTTTTTTTATATATAAGTTTTGAACAAGCTTCTCGGGTTCACAGAATAACGTAACGTATGACACCACCTTCTTACTGTTGATGAATTGGCCTTACTGCGAAAACAACAAAAAACACGTTTCCAACAACACCCGAAAATAAGCGAGCGTTTATTTCAGTCGGTCGAAGCTCAACATTAATTGTTACGTCTTCATTTAAGTTTGACAACGAACATCGCTGAACAATTATTATTAAATTAAATTTAAATTAAATTAAATAATTATTAAATTGTGAGTGAGTACGCGAACCACGCGCGTTCCGTTTTACCGACCGTTTCGGTCTCGACTCGACGGTGCGACGACTGCTGTATACTACTATGTACTACACTGTGCTCCTCGAAAGGGCTTTTAAAAGAGAAATGAACAAAAAATAAACACGTTTGCGTACCAGAGCAAATCATTTTTCTTTATTGACACTATTCTCAGTATAATGTTGCTTATAATAAAATGAACAAGTACAAAAATATCGATACAATGTGTAATTATAATAATAGTTATTATTAGAAATCAAACTTCAAAAATATCAAATAACCACCGACTAACATACAACAAACATGATTGTGGTTATCTGCTCACAAATTATTACGGTTATTTTACGGGTATAGAGAACTTAAATCAACTATTTTCGCGAATCAAAACAATGTTATTAGTATAAAAAATGTTCATTTATTTTTACGCAACTATGTTTTATATAGTAATTACTTATTATTATAAAAAAAAAAAAATAATTATAAAATGCAATATTGGTACTAATTTTTTTTTTTTTTTAAGATACATAAGGTATAATATTATGGCACAGTATATATATATATAAAAAAAAAACCATACACGGTTTATACATGACCCTATATATTGACTCAACTTACGCGTCAAATATGTTTTGTGAAAAGTTATACGACATATGGGTTAGAGGGTTTTGATTGAGGTGAAAAGCGAAATTTCGAAAAAAAGTTTAAAGCGTTTGTTGAAAGTAGTACCTATCCAAGTCCTGTCATTTTGAACACAACACATGGCATTCGATGTACGAATTCGTTAGTCTATATTTGTACTAATAACTACCGGTTGAAAAAAATTAAAAGTAAATATAATTTTGTTTTTTTTTTTCTTTTCAAAAACACATTCTAATGTCTTAAAAACACTACAACGTAATGAATAAAAATATATATTATATTTTCTTCATTCTCGTAATATATAAGTATATAAACTGTAATAAGTACAACATAAAAAAAAAAAAAAAACCGCGTTAAAAATTATTGTATATTATAAGTAATATCTTCTTTAATATGTATTCGTTTAAAATATGTATACATAAAACCGTATTAAATCTTTTAAAAATATTCTTAAAAAAAAAAAAAATATGTTTTTTTTAAAATATGTAAATAAATATTTAATAATAAATGAAAACATATAGAATTTATATAATGGTATTACGTTCAAAATTGTTGCTGACTTTTTTTCACTTGGTAACGATTATTTCCCTACTACTTTTTAATATAATAATTCTATATTTCTGGCACAGATATAATAGAAACGAATTTTGGAAAAAAATTTAAAAAAAAAAAAAAAAATACGTATATTAAAACATCCTAAACAGAGGGGTGAGAATAGAATATTACAAAAAAGTAACAATATAATATATATTATGTATAAACTGCGTCGATAACTGCGTGCAAAAATTATGATTTTTTTTTTTGATTTCTTTTATTATGTTACACAATATATATTATAATTTTCAACTCGAAACGAATATTGAAAATATATAATATAATAAAGAGAGATATCGTATTATTATGTACGTATTCATAAGCATAAAATATGTGTACAGGTGTAATAGTAGGTATCGAAACAATGCAGCTTGATAATAATAATATTATATAATATTAAAACTAAAATCTAAAATTTATGCATAAAAAAAAAAAAAGTATATTTCTTTTAATTTTACTGTATATATATGTTATAAATTTTTTTAAAAGTAAGTATATAATATCATATTACGACTTAAAAGAACTAGTTTGTGGCGTCCTACGCTCAACATTATTTTTATTTAGTTAAAAAATAGTCGCGTAATAACGCGATCGAAAACGTTATTTTACTTAACTTGCCCCGAATTGGCGGATTTATTAAAAAATTTTTAGATTTTTTTTTTTCACTCGCCGTCGAGACACGTGGGAGGTTGGCGGCATGTCTATTATACGCGAATGAAATATTATACGTTTATTATTATTATTATTATTATTATTATTGTATTATTAACCACGTCTGAAAACTATATGATGTATACCATAAGCGTGATATGATGGGAAAAATATGAATAAAATTCTTCGGAGAGAAAAAAAAAATCTCGCGTTTTGTATTCACCTATACTTGAGATTAAAAAAAAAAAAAAAAAAAAAATGGAAAAAATTGAAAAAAAATTCATAAATGAACGTTTTGTTGTTGTCAAATGTTGTAACCTAACCTCGCCTCGACCCCCAGCGTCCCGACGGCCAAATCATAAAATAATGATATAAAAACTATACGGCTAATAATATATATATTGCGAAAGGGAGACTTCAAATCTCGAAATTTCTCGTCGGATTCGTAGCTAGTGGAAGACAGTTGTGATTTCTATACACAATATTATCGTTTTTGTCGCGCGAGATTTGTTTTTTTTGAAATTTTATGTGTGCATGATTATAATAAATTATTGTAAAAAAAAAAAGGGTGTGAAAAATAAAAAATAAATGTTTTTTTTTGTAAAGCGGAAGTACGGAATAATTCACGTTTTTATATTACTTATTCGATTATTTTATTCAAAATACGTTTGATTTTCTCTCTCCTTACAAAATGGATAAAACTGTGGACAAAAAGAGACGTGGAGGCGGCGAAAAACTCGAACGACAATTTTACTAATAACAGTTTGTGTGGTTCCATAATATGTGATAGTATTTTATAATATTATAATATTTTGATGCGATTTTTTTGAAAAACGAATTATTCGCATTTTACTATGTGTGTAGTAAAACATATATTAATCAAACAAGATGAAAAAAAAAAAAAAAAATAAATACTAAACTACATTATAATATAAATGAATTGAATTGAATCGACAGAGATATCATTAATTATACTTCTATGTAGGTCCTAAATTGAGCTTTTATTACGTTTCTACACAAATAAAACCGTGATACTACCGATATTAGATATATGTAAATATATGAAACCGTTGCGCGCCGTCAATGTGCAGCTGAACCCTCTCTTCAATCGGAGTTAATTATTTTTTTTTTTTTTTATACATACTACTAAATCAAAAATTATGTAAACCATTATTATTTCATGTTTATAACACGCCAAAATCGTTTATTTGAATATTATTCGAGGGTACACATTACACATACATTTTAGGACAATATGTGTATATATTTTGCAGGTTCCGAGCGGAAACGTTGAATTATTTGCAAAAAAAAAAAAATAAAAAAAAAAAACAAACAAAACTATTATAAACTGTAGAGTAGTATAATATTATATATTTATCTTAAAAACAATGTTATATATTTTATGTGTATACGGAAACATATGAAGCGTATTGTATTGCCTTCCCCGTTAAAAAAATCAATATAATCATAAAACCTATTCTTATGGACACTAAATAATAAAGTACAGCGTGTGTGTGATTTTGTGAACAGCTAAGTATCTAAAAAATATATTATGCGATTTACTTGAGTGATATACTTATAGAGAAAAAAAAAAAAACGTCGACGTGGTTTTGATCGCCACGGTCGAATCTCGTTTAAATTTGTTTTTATTGTTAAATGTACGGGAGTAAAATTCGGAAAAAATGTTTTTTTATATTATTATTTAAGTGCGTGGTAGTATAGTAAATATTAATGAATCTGATGCATAGATTTTTTTGTCGGACAACGACTTACAACCAAAAGTCATCGTTACCGTCAGTCTCAGTCTTAAGTTGGAACTGTGTCTCGAAAATAGCGAACTCCATTTCCTTGCGGTGTCTCTTGTGAGCCTCGACCAACTCTTCGATCTGCTCTTGGCAGTTCTTCAAGAGCTCCTGCGAAAAAAAAAAAAAAACAATAACTAAAAGGTACCTACTATATAATATGCTGATATTTTCTGTAACTATATCATATTTACTACGGTTTACGTGCGAGTTAGGTTAGGATAGGTATCGTATTGTATTACATTGTACCAAGAGACGTTCTTAATTGGCAAACAGCAGGCGGAAATTTAAAAGGTACATCTTTCACGATAAACTAATAATTGTAATGATAAAAAGTGGAAAATCATTCATTATACTAAGTATATGGGTATTAACCTATATCAATCTGGATTCTGAGGGTAAAGTTATGGATTATAAATACACGCATATATGGATAGTTTAATGTCTGGACTAAAAAGATCAAATTTTACGCACTTAAAAGACTTATGTTACTCCCATTAGAATTTATAAATTGTAAAAGAAAATGAACCTGCAGCATTGAACATTTTGAAAACGGATTACAAAACCTTAATATATAACATTGTCATCCATATTGTTTTTTTTTTTTTTACCTCTTTGGCGAGTGATTTATAAACAAATAAAAAAAAGAAATTGAGAAATTGCCGATACAAAGAAGACTTTTGACACGCATTTGGACGTGCAGGGTGACATTGATGGAACTCGCCAGACATGTTTTAGGTCTAAAATACCGCGGAGGCCCTTAATATAGTTAATATAACGTCTATAAAAAATATGTTATAAACGTAACGCAAACCTAAAAACAATAAATTTAAAAAATATATATTGAAATGTAAAGACGTAATAATATAAAAGTCATCGACGTTTAAAGAATGGAAAAAATATCGTCTTTCTGTTCCAGAGCTCAGCCAAAATTGATATTGGTCCGACCTGCGGGAGATAGAAACCCCCCGAACCCCCACCGTAAAAAAAAAAAAACCGTCACCGATTATAATAATATAAAGATCCTCTCATCAAAGAAGATAAACATTATTATACTAAGAAAAAGGATACTGAAGGCAAATTATGTATGGCCCATACAAAAGTGAAGAAGAATCAATAAAAGCATTTAAGATGTGCAGGCAAAAGATTAACTGGGTGGATATAGTTACAAATGATGAAGTACTACAACGAGTAAATGAAAAAAAGAACTAAAACAGGTACCTACCGATAAAGTGAGAAAATTATACATTTGCTAGGACATACTTTGAGACACGATCGTTCTGTACAAGTAGACCTAGAAGGAATTGTCCCTGGGAAAAAAGAAAGACCTAGAACAAATTTTACATCACAGACGTGTGGAGAACTGGACTTGAAATAAGTAGACATAAAAAGGAAAATAGAGAATAGAGAAGAATGGAGAGAATAGTAGGAAAACAATACCAGTCGGAAGACTGAGGAACCTGAAGAAGAAGTAGAAGAAGATTATAATAATACTACACTGCAACGAAAACCCGTATGTGAAATTTCAATGAACGTTTATATTATATTATGTAGCAATTAAAATGAACGTCCGAAATCTGCAGACGCCGTCTCCGAGGTGTTATAAGGTGTAATTAACAATTTAATTGAAATCCGATGAAATCGTCGTGAGGCGTTAATCGTACCCGCATCGTTCAGGCGCAATGAATGAATGACTTTGGTATTTAAATTTAAATCATGAATACATAATTTGTAGAATGAAAAAAATAAAACTGCAGAATGTACGTATAAGAGCAACAAGAGCATATAAGAGCAACATGTAGAAGCAATTATGAGTTATAGATATTCCGGTTGACAAATGATTACAATCAAATTATCAACTCAAAATTTTGGGGTTACACATTTTTTTTTTTTTTTAATAATCAATGTAGTAAACACACGCGAATGGTGTATATGTAACACAGGACTTGTGCGTTTAAACCTTACTTTATAATATTATGCATCGGTTAGGTATACCGGTAAAATTTTTGTACAGCTATTATAATATGTTTTTTCACGGGATATACAATATTTGTATAGAAAATAATTAGTAGGAAGTTTCCAAAAATCAGCAATATTTATACCTCATAATCAGGGCTGGGATTTTATATAGCACTTAAAATTGCACAAGTGTATGCGCTATAATAACTCACCAAAAATAAACCTAGAATATGCGCTATAAAGTATGACCAATTTTAGTAAAAAAAATCTGATAAAAATGCAAAGATATATTGAAAAATCCAAAAATAGCAATAAAATCGAAAAAAATCACTGATTACGCAGAATAAAATTTCAGATCTCAGAACCGAAGTTTGAGCAATAACTGTGATATTTTTCAAGCGTTTGATTCAAAATACGCGAATGCTATAAAATCCCAATTCCTAACAAAAAAAAAAAAAAACCGTAAAAAAAAAATGCAAAAATAGCGTATATAAATCGAAAAAATCACAAAATGTGCCGAATAAAATTTTAAAAATGACATCTCTGAACCGTGAAACGGATTTCAAACTTGCTCTGCTATTTTTTTTTTCCAAGGACGTCATGGAAAATATTCAAATGCTAAAAAATCCCAGCCCTGCTCATAATATTCCACGTAATACCACCACCACCTGCACGTCAAAAGAGAGCTCTCGCAGAAAAAATATCGACAAACATCAATTATTACTTATTTTATACTATTCTACTATAGAAATCGATCGCGAATTGTGTAGTATGTAGTAGTACTTACTTTGTCGGAGCCAGTGATAGCTTGAATCTTTGCGAACAAGTCGTACTTATGAATGGCAGCGTACTCGAGTCCGTTCAATGCGGCAGCGACGGCAGCTCCGGCGATCACGCTCGGCTTATAGAAGCAAAACTTGTAGTCTGAAACAAAAAAATTAGATTTATTGTAACGCGGTTGTCGTGTATACTTAATATCTCGTACGTCGAAAAGCAAACATGTTAGAAGGGAAATATATTCGAAAGTTCTTAAATTTTAACTTATCTAGTTAATTTTTTTTTCGCTGTTAACCACATAAACCGAACGCAATTTAGTCGAACTAATAATCGATTCACCGACTTGCCCAACATTGTTAATATTAAAAAAAAATCTCCCGCGTAGCAACGGCCAAAGAGAATCTCGCGCCTATTATCGTACGTCTACTATTATATTGTATTATGATGGCTGACACCACGACATGACCACCACCACTGTGTGTATAATATAATATTATTATTGTTATTATTATTATTATTTTTATTATTGTTATTATTTATTTATTGTTATTATTATTATTATTATTATTATTATGTGGTCTGCGGCGGCGCTTCTCCGAGAGTACGATGAGAAACGACGATGTACATATTTAGTGATTTTATAGAAGAGGTACCACCACAAATAAAATAAAGAATACTGTATCGTTACGACGTGGGGGTTTTACGTTCCATAACAAAATATTATGGGTCGATTTCATCGCGAATCATCAATACACACGACGTCGTATCAATCAAAACAAAACG
This sequence comes from Hormaphis cornu, assembly GCA_017140985.1. Taxonomy (NCBI): domain Eukaryota; kingdom Metazoa; phylum Arthropoda; class Insecta; order Hemiptera; family Hormaphididae; genus Hormaphis; species Hormaphis cornu. The sequence goes on along the minus strand of CM029365.1, from coordinate 8,826,202 downwards.
AAAAAAAAAAAGCGTTTTTGCTTCACGTGCATTGGCCACCACATTGGAAGTAAGAAAAGCACGGATTATGGATATCGCAGGCGTTACACGAAGAAAATAGCGGGTGGTAAATAGCGCGGGGGTTAACATCTACCTGGCAACTTCGCCCGCCCTCTCAACTTCTTTAAAATAAAAAAATTAAAAAACACACGGTATTTTCTCAAGGCGGGTTCACACAGACACAGCGATTTCATCAATTGGACCCCTCGAAAATTTCGAGAACGGAGAAACGGTGTATGTTGTTTTATTAATTATATTAATGAACGAACAACACGCCAGTTTATTAAACCATAAACCGTTCTGGAATTAGTAGTGCCGCCAATACATCGTAAGTACATCACAATAACGATATTTCAAAACGAAAAATTTCGTTTATTTTTTTTTTTTCGCGTGTGTCCGATCGCCGCTGGGCGGGGCAGCACACACGGTGCGGTGGTAATTATTGTGTAATACTACAATGCGCGCGTCTAGGATAACTCCACGCCCACTGTTTAACAACAACCGAGAGGAGTGTGTCTACTACCAAAACACACGTTGTTTTGTGGCGCGAAGGTTGCGGCGAATAATTTATTCTTTTCGTCTGCTCGATTCGAAATAATAATAAAAAACGAACGTAATTAGTACGCGCACGCGTTGGTACGAAAGTGAAAAAAATATAAGTATTATATGTAGGTAGGTAGGTACAACATAACTGTGCGAAATTTCCAGTGTCTCCACCAGGCCCAGTGGGGGGTACAACAACAGCAGCAGGCCCTGTGGCATCGATCGACACACAAGACGTCGAACCCCATCATTTCACTTCAGGGGTCGAAAAATCCTTTCTCACAGTGTTCGCCGCCGCCTACTACTACGTTGTGTAGTGTACAAGGAACAGCCTGTGCCGAATTTCAAGTCTGTATGGACCCAGCGCGCGCGGTTCGGGCGTCGATACTAGAGTGCCTTGATAAAGATTTATCAAGGCACTCTAGTCGATACCACCTACTACTATCTGCAGTAGTAAGTCAGTCTCCTATCTGGAGAGTCCGCGATAACATCTCATCACTCGTTGCCCTATCTTAAACCGCGGTTAAACGCGTGTACACGATTCTCACGGTGCTCTCTGTGTGGTTTTTCATTGCGGTCCGGAGGCAGATAGAAAACGATGCACACATCCATGATGATTCAACCGAAGTTTACGACGAAAAATATCATTGGCGAACCATCGTAGCGAAAGTCTGCATCATCATCACGGTTAGGTTAGGTTCATACACACCACCACACTGGGCAACACACTTTTGTGTTGGGCCAATTTTCCCGCGAACCGCCGCGCGCGAATTCCCGTATAGTGGTGGTTTTAAATGGCCGTAAAAAAGTTGCGCAGTATTTTTTTTCTCTCTTCGCGCTTCCGAAAACGCGGTTTTCCGAGCTCGTATTATTAATATCGAAAAGTTTCACTGTACTCACAACACCACAGCGCACAATATTATAATAAAACGCGTGCGGTGTCGAGCCGCGTTTTTTTCAAAAAACATCAGGGGTAAATGTTTCCGAGTTGAACACCAACAACGCGCGCTGGCACGCCGTTCGTCGTACGAAGACGAAAAAAAAAAATACAGCGTGATAATAATAATACACACGTCGGTTCTCAAAACGTTCGTAAAAAAAACATGAATAGTACCGCGCGAGAGGAACGATTTTCAGAATGAGAATCGGATAACCCGTTTATTACTACTGCTATTAGTATATTGTTTACACTGCCGAGATCTGCAAAATAACGCTCTGCAATACTATGTGTACGAAATCCGGAGTGACCCTTAAGGCTGTTTTTTTTTTTTTTACTCCATTTCACATCAGATACAACAACCTGCGCCGCCGCCGGTTCGGTCTGGCATACATTTATTTTATTTTGTATAATATTATTATACGTGTGCTCGCCACACACACACACGAGCTACATATAATATACGTATTATTATATATAATATATGTTGTCTAGACGCCCGGGGCCCAAAAGCGGTCCTGCAGCCTCTCTCCCTCGCCACCAGATTATCATCTCTCTCTCTCTCTATCTATCTATCTCTTTCCGTGTTTTATAATACACGCTCATGCCGGTGGTCTAAATCATTTGTTGCGCGCATTCTTCTTAGCCGCCACCGCCGCCGCCGCCGCCGCCGTTCTTTGTTTTGCAACCAACTCGGATATTTTTTTTTCTTATCCATATGAAGGAGGAGGAGGAGCGCGCGCGTTCTCGTCGTTTTTTTTTTTTACCACTCGTTTGAAACCTAAAAACAACTCCCAGACTTATCCAGGATTTATCCGGAGAAAAAAAAAAAACGTTTTAAACACTATTTTTCTATTTCAATTTTTTTTAAACATGAAGCATACACACGGTTGTGTTGTATACTCCTTTAACGGAGCCATCCTTTTTTTTTTTATTTTTCGGTAGGTTACCCACTCGCGCGCGACTAGAACGCGTCACGCGCGGTAAAACATTCACGGTACGGTTTATACTTTTAGCGAGTTAATGAAATAGTAAAAATCGTACGGACAGTCGCTGATTTGTACTTACTACAATGAATAACAACAATATTTCGATACATAAACGATAAAAAATGTATGTTTCGTTACAAAAGCAATAAATACACTAAATAATAATACGAATTCACCGACAGTCGAGTCGGTTTCACACGAATTTCTCGCTCGCCTACATTTATCGCGTTTTTTTTTTCACATTCTTCAGTCCAGGATGATAACGGAAAGATCGACGTTTTTCAAAATCAACAAACCCCACCGCGGCGACTGTACGGATAAAATATACACTCGGAGAACTCCGGAAAACTTATGAAATCCCCTGAACTCTCCACGTTGTCTCGACAACAATCTTCAATCTCCCTAAATTTCCCATGTTTTCCAGACGACCCTGTATGTACTCTAACCACCACACAGAGGATCTCGTGCTGCGCGGGTTTTTCAAAAAAACACCAACGGTTTTGATATTCCAAACGCGTGTTTATAATCCTCGACATCAACAACAGTTTTCAAACGTGAAGCGAAACAACAAAACAATTTTGGAGCGCTTGTGAAAGAACCGACTGTGTAACCACCGAAATAAAACACGACGGTCACACACTTCTCTCTCTCGGCGGAACAAGATTATGTCATACAATAAAATTCGCAGTACACACAGTATTACACACCACGTCGCGCGACACCTGATATTATAATGAACGCAATATATACATGTGTATGGAGACCGCGCGGAGAAAAAGAGACAAAAGAAGGAGAAAAAAATTCGAACGTTTTCTCTACTTATCGGGCCGAGATCAAAACGAAAAAATCGCTATGTACGCGTATAAAAATTATATTAAACCTCCTCGTAACACGCACAATAACGTTATACTCGTTTTAATGGCTTACGTGCGATTTTGAGGCCGGGTCAACACACAGCGGCGGCATTGGTCAAATAATATACGAGTTTCGTACCTACCCACCTATATTATATATATTATACTCGTAATACATACATGACGTGTTTTTGGCGGTATACATATAGTATACCTACACACCGTAATAATAATATTGCTATTGAACGCGCGCGTATAGTACGTTTTATAATCTTTTGTTTTTATTTTTGCTGAACGCGCTGTGTTTTGTTCCAAGACCGTGGGACCGAACGAATATGATCGAGGCGGTGTACCCAGCCACGGCCCCGCGCACACACATATCGTCGTGTCACCGCCAATTTCAGCCGTATTATCGTACACATATTATCTACATATACTACTTTTATTACGTATAATAAGAGGCCTATATTCAGCCGAGAAAACCGAGTCCTTAATTTTTTTTTTTTTGTACGTATATATATATATTCTTTTAAAGTTAGTTTCATCACCGTCGACATAGTTTTCTACAGATTATACAGACATCTGCGACCGTGTTTTTTACCATTTTTATTCGCTCATAGACTATATATCTTCTACCATCACACGCGTAACGGCAAGTATAAAAAATAAACTGTGTTACAACCTATTGTATCAAACATAATACGTACTCGGATGTTTTTTGTGTTACCGCGGTACATCGTGTACACGATAGTGTTTATCGGTGCAATCTACACGAATTGTGATACGCAAAAACGGTCGACTTAGCGCGGTTACTTTTGATGAATGTGAAAAAAATAACGATAAAATTCGAGTAGAATTAGAGAGTAGATCGGAAAATAAGGCGAGAGAGAAAAAACAAACAACAACAAAAAACCCACCCACGCGAGCTGCACACAAACACTAGCTATAAAGCAAGCAGGCGCATGCGGCCGGCGGCGTTTGGAAGCTCCGAATAGAAAAAAAAAACAGAAATTGTTTACGACGTTTTGGAACGCCGACTATATTACAGAGTACATATTTCCAGAGCTATGAACAACGAGCTCGCATTGATCTGCGAAAAGACAAAACGCCATATCGACGAAAAAATAATAAAACCAACAACAACATCGAGAGTATTGTGCGTTTTATTATTTAGGCGCCGACCAGATCGTTATTGTTATGATTATATTGTTATGATAATACGTATACACTCGTAGTAGGCGTTTTATCAGTGGCGCGAGTTGTTTCAGATGAAAGGAAGGCGACACCATAATTCTCTGCGCTCAAACATCTAGGTTGTTATAATAGTTCGGGTATTTGAAATATAAATTTTGGATTAAATTTTTCGACGGCTCAGTGGTAATTTAGCGTTTTTTTTGTTTTCAAGTAAACGGTGCGGTACAACAGTGACTACGCCCCGCTTTGGGTACGTCACCACCACGTAGGTTTCAAAGTTGCGGTTAATATCTCAAAATCGAGGATACGTCATTGCGTTCGAAAAAAAAAAAAAAACGATTCCGAGCGAGCTATATCTAATCCAACAAGTCCCGGGTGCAGAAAATACGAGAACAGAATACACACACGAGAAGAAAAAAAAACAATCTTTTACACAACGCATTAAAATTAGCGCGTTAACGTTTGAAAACGACATGGAATAATAACGATTGTAGTAGGTATCTGACTGACGACGCCGGATTTGGCGATTTTCGTCGTTTTCGGCACATAACTTGGAAAATAATCAATACACATGAAAAAAATTCTTCAAATAGAATTAAATTTAAAACCGAAATACCAATTTGTATGTGACGTTCAACGTAACGCGATTGAAGCGCACCCCTTCTACCCGAGCACGTCGTTACAAACCTGAAAATTTCTAATTTTACGCCGTAAAATTCTCGTTTTTTTTTTTTTTGTTTTTGGGGTGAAACTCAAAAAGTGAGCAACATATGTACGTATGTTCTCGCTCAGAATCTAAAATTTTCCACGTAAAACATTCAAGAGAGACAGTATATATAGTGTCTCACCGCACTGGCCAATTCATTTTTTATATTTTCACAGTGCTCGTTTTCACTTCTCTACATAATATTTATAGATAGTTTAGATATACGCAACTAACTATATATTATCATTACATTCCGCGTGCACATACAACTGGAATCGTTACATTGTGATATGTGGAATAAACTATAAAATAATATACAACTATTATGCGCGGTCTTTCAGATTTTTTTTTTTTTCCGCAGTTTCACTACACGTATGTAATCTCGAAATAACACCTACGTCACACATTGTAACATTATAATATTTAGTTGATCGATAAAAACTTTACGTGAAATCTAATCAAACATCATCATGCCGAGCGATACTTAAACAACAATTTTATTATGTACACGCGGTCGAATCTAAAATATTTGATTTTTACAAAGAATTTCATTACTCGAATACATATTTCGGTCGGAAAACCTTGAAGTTTGTCCAAAAACGATTATATGTATACAAAACACAAATAGTCCCTAAACACAGGAATATTATTTACATATATAGTTTCTAAAAAATTACACCTACTACTGTCGCAGAAGCGTGAAACGTATTGCATTGATAATAACAATATAGAATACATTCATACGAGTTTTATCAGTCTTATCACATATATTACTCCGCGGCATTTGGCCAAAACTTGTACAATACTACGTTTGCATGAAATTCAGAATTAGATTTTTTTCAAAATTTTTTAAAAATCCATACGAAATGTGATAACGTATATATATATACTTAACTATAATCAAAAAACAAGCATACAAAACGAAAATAATCTTTTATTCACCCCCATCGGAACAACACACGGACGGTTTTGATTTTACGCAGTGTTAAAGCCACTTATACCACAACACGTATACCTAATAATAACAATATACGTAAATATGAAAATCGTCCCTTTCTATCTATATATTCAAAGATGGGCATTAACTAAGTTAAAAATTTTGCTGCAGTCTTTATAAACTTTTTATAGTGAATTTCTTCTCTTCCTTATCGTGGGGTTTAGCTATGTTATTACTTTTTTTTTTTTTTTGGTTATCAAGCGGGAAACCAACCACCAACAACCAAAACTGATCCGTTCTTTTTTATTTTGATCATTTATTTTCCCGACCATTCGAAAACACTATGGGTGTTTCGTGAATAATTTAGCGAAGAAATAAACGCTCAACTTATTTCTGCGTTGACTTATCTATTATTATCTAGCCGACACAAACTATTTTCACCGAATTCGATTGAACTAAACTAGCTAGCTCTTATACTGCTGCTAGTTTAGTTTTTTTCACCGACTCGCCCAGCATTATACGTATTATCGTACGTCGACCACACGGGTGTTCCAGACAGCAGTACACGTGGTATTTCTAGAGGGAAGGAGGGAGGGACTGATTATTTTTTACGGCGAGAGTCATTCGTTTTCATTTTCGGTTCGTTCGCCGTGAGTAGTCACCACCACGTCGTACAAACGCGCAGACGTTTTAGGGGAGGATAGACTGACGAGAGGGCTGTGCAGTGCGGCCGCGGCGACGACCGGTGCGCGGGAAGAAACCGAGGACGCGACAAAAAAGTTATAATATTATTATTTATACACTACTGCATTGTACACCACGACGAAACACGCTAACAAGTTGTATAATTTTATTATTATTATGCAACGACGACGCGGAGAACAAACGCGAACGCGCGCGGCGGCGATCGTCGAGAGAGCGAAAGAAAAAAAAAAGCGATATCACGACTTTTTTTTTCCACTAGATCGAGAAGAGACCTTGAAGGGACCATATAATGTATTGTTATTATACCGTATATAATAATACGTATAACCACACGTACACGCATATACGCAGGTAGGTACACTTTAGGTACATAAATATTATTATAACCCTCGCCACCGTCGGTCGCCGCCGATGCTGCACACCACCCCAACTCTCCTGTGGCACAGTCGTCTGGAATGTCAACAAAACCAGAATCCCGTTCAAGGACTCGGCGTACATATAGCTGTTATAGCCGTTTCCGAACAATGCCACCACACTGTCTCGGCTGTTTTCAGAAGTCTATACATACATACATTGAACAATAATACACGTTCGATACACACAACATAATATTGCGGGCATTCCAATATTATTATTACACGCAGGTACCCGATCGGCGGGTAATTGCAGTGTGTGTGCGCTGCACAATACGCCTTTTTTTTTTCATCTTTTCGGAATATAATATACTGTGTGTGCGCGCGTTTATTTAACGCACAATGTTATGTGCAATCGTATAAAAAGTAAGATTAATAATTATTAAGCCAAAAAGGAGAAACTAGTCAGTCGCGCGCACACCGAAGAAGCAGAACGCCGCCGCCGCCGCAGAGAGAGTCAACGCACTCGACGCATCTTTTATGTTTCTATCAGCAGTTATATAGTTATTAGGTAGGTTAGGTTAGGTACTCACTCGTTACAACACTGCAGTGGCGTATATATATAGTGAAACATAACATCGGGTACAGAGTAAAAATCGAAATCGTTTTAGGACACCATAACAGGCCATATTTTTAAAAAATATTGGGTGGTGTCATTGATAATGTAAAAAAAACACAGGTCTGATTATTCATAGTTTGTAAGAACATAACAAAATTGATACACACTGCACGCCACTGATTTTATGAGAGGTTTTTGATGATTTTACACGTTCGTTGTCACTATGCGCAGTTATTATTTTTACGAATGGTGGAGAGTACTGCAAATATACGCGGATTCATGAAACTGCACCAAAATTCAGAGGAATTATACGTTAGAGAATAGTAAAACTGTAAATATTTTTTTAAAAATAATTTTATATTACCCACCCATTCGACCACAACGACACACTATTGGAATTTTTTTTTTTTTTTGTAATAAACACAATTTTAAATTATTTAAATTGTTATCTCATAACGAACCGAAGAAGAAATATTTCAAATCACGGTCGCAGTTCGTTTACTACAAAATCAAAACATATACACCATGAATACACAATATGTGCTAGCAGCTACAAAATTGTTTAGGTACATCATTATTATAGTTTGAAAATACTGAATAATATTGATAAAAAAACAACCGCGATCTTCAATAATGATTTTGTGAAAATAATATTACACCGCGGTGAAAAAGTTTTAAACGCGATCGCATTGTACAAAGGGAATATTATAATTATCATGTTATATGTACACGTTTTAATAATCAGGTATTTAAAAGAAAAAAAAACCTATTACGAGTATATCAGATAATATGCGTTAAATGCGGTTACAGACATTATAGGTACCTATCTCGCTTTTGTAGATAATAAATTAAAACCAAACACGTTGTTAAATTACCCATAATATATAGTATGATGTAGTGCATCACACAAAAAACTGGACACAAAAATATTAAACGATGATGTTGGAATACACGCGACGTCCGAACCGAACCCAAAGAAGAAAAGTCTAAATTCTATAGCTGCTTTAGGCTATTTATATTACTAGGGAATCTTAGTTCCTTCACGTATAATTATAACCAATGATTTTCGTTTTAAAAGACGATTCTGAATACCTGTCATTGAGCTATTTTTTTTTTAAATTTTGATAGTTAAAAATAAAAAAATATTCATGAAAATTAATTTTTAACAACCGCGGGGTAAAGTAACTTCAAAGGTTAGAAAAAAAAAAAATGATTTTAAAAAATTGGCCAACGACAGTTTATCGAGCAATATTATATTGTATAGACTATACGTCATTTAAAAGTTATACACAGACTTCTATGCAAAACAAATCTTTAACTAGTCGACGATAAGAACTTAAAGTGCAAAATTTCGATTACTGTATTGTAAAACTAAAAGTAAAAAATATTTATTTTTAAATATTTTTTACGGTCTTCGTAAGCAGTGACGGATTCAAGGGGGGGTGGTGGTCGTGACCCTTTCGAGTTTAGGTGTAATCTACGTGTTTTTTTTTATTTTTCCCCGAAAATTTTTTTTTTTTATAACAATTTATCCCCGCCTCCAAATTTGAGTTCTGGATCCGCGCCTGATCGTAAAAAACCTAGTATTTAACTCTATAGGCATACTCAACCACAGACCGTTTGAGCAAAAAGAAAAAAAAAAATTAAAAATGATGTACCCCCTTAATTATATTAACACGAATAAAATTAATAACAAATAACGTGCTCATAATGAATGCGTACAATATTATAATATTATAATATGTTAAGAAGACCACCAAAGTCGTCGATAAACGTAACATATTCGTAATAATATATATATTATTACGTACACGGAGCTGTGAGGAGGCATCATTTAACGACATCAGCATGTGTTTAATATATGCCGCTGGGGTAAAACACACACACACACACTCGCAGATGAGATAACGGCAACGTGTGACAAAAAACAAAATAAAAAAACAGAATAGAAATAAAAACAAGAAAAAAGTCTTTACAGCAACTGCCGCCGATAACCGAGTTGGGATGCGTGTGTGCATCATATCAGCTCTCTACAGGTCGGTTGTGTGTTTATAGAGGAATTAACATACTCCGCACATACACAAACACGCACGCACCGTATTATTATACAGGATTATTCAAAACACGATTCATCCGATTTCAAATGCTTATATACATATTATACATATAAATAACAACCCTTTTTCTACAAAAAATTTTGTTTTTATTTGAAACAAATACGTATTTCGGAAACTATGCTTATACATAGTTTGATTCTTTAAGGTCTAAAACAATGGGTATATATCAAATTAAAGAAAAATATTCCAAGTTCAATATTAACTCTACCTATGTAAATGTTCTATGTGAGCTTTTTTGATTATACGAATAACAGACATCATCTATATATATAGTCGGTAGTCAAATTCATTCCGTACTTCTAGCAGCGTATCTTTTGTAATTGACTCTGTATGTCCGTTGTTATTCGATTTTTCGATTCGTCTAGGGTAGATGGCCACGGTGTTAAGTAGGTACACGGTCAGATCTTTAAAGGATATCCCCCCAAAGGAAATGATCACACGCATGGCGTTGAGATCCGGTGATCTAGGAGGCCAGCTATTTTTAATCGGATGAATCATTTTCAATAACCCCCCGTACACGAACAATCCGCATGTGTGATGGTGATCGACGAGAAAAAAATGCTGCTGCTGCACGAAGACGATTTTCGTTAATGCCAGATTTGAGAGGATATTTCCCCACTCTGGAGATATTATAATGAAGTTCAGAAAAAGAATCTTCGGATCGCACGGAAACTGAAGTTTTTTTTTTTTTTGATAAGGAGATCTGGGGTTATTGAGGCGTTAATCGAGACGTTTGAAAGTTGAAATCAAAACACGTTTAACCGTCCGGCAACGCTGAAGACGGTGATGATATGATACAGAGGTTATCGAATCCAGATTGAAACTTTTAAACTATAATTTAGTTAGATGTGATCAATTTTTACTCGAAAGAAGATCAAATAACCGTAAAAACGAATGACCGAAACTCGGTATAAAACCGACAGAATATTATACTGGAAATCGTACTTTTAGATTACACTATAGATCACTTGAACTATACATATACAACAAACGTACATTTAATAGTCTCAAAAAATTCATTTCACCGTTCGACATAGTGTATTAGAGAACCCGAAAAATATGTATATATATATATTACTGCACGCGTCAACGGACCCACCCACCGGAGACGTAAAAAAAAAAATTAATAAAAAAAAATACAAAAAATAGACAGAAAAACGACGACGACAAATGAACGACGACGCAGATCTTCGTTCAGCGCGCGATTTCACGGGTTTTTTTTTCTTCTTTTTTTTTTTACGAGAAACCCCACGGACGCCACTGCAGCATTTGGATAATACATTATAGTAAACGACACGTAGCACACACATTACAGAAGAAGAAGAAGAAAAAAACGAAAAACGTGCACATGTTTGCCGGGCAAAAAGATATTCCCAAGAGACGCGACGTCGAATATACGTGCATGCGGCAACACGTGTACGATGGGGTATAAAGAAAAAAAGTTTGTACAAAAAAAAAGTAAGTAACACAATATTATATAATTTAAACACATACATATAACGGCGGTAAGTCGGTTTAAGCCAGAATTTTCGAAAACAAAAATGAAAAAATAACGGTACCGCGGTAAACAACGATGCAGTAGCGACTGAGCTTCGGGTGGGTCGTTGTTGATTTCAAAGTTGCGGTTTACCCGGTTTTTATATTAGGCGTCTGAAAGCAACGATAAGTCGTTGCGTTCGAAAAAAAAACAGAGCGAGCTGTTTAATATCTAAATGAGTCCTGGGTAAAAAAAAAAAAATTGTTTTATACGTAGCAAAAACTTTTTTCAATTTTTTACAACGTGGTTATAAAAAAGTTTGACACCGATAAGGAATAATTTTTTATAACGTTAGTTCGACGCGTTCTGACGATTTCTCGTAGTTTTCGGCACAAACTCGGAAAACAATCAGAAAATGCTTCGAACAAAACGAAAAGCCGAAATCTTAACTTTTGTGCACGGTATGGTGCAACGATTGGAGCGCGCTACCCGAAAACACGTCATTTACGTACCTGAAAATTTCCAAATTTTCGCCGCGAGATTCCCGATTTTTTTTTTTTTTGTGTGTGGTAAAACTCAAGAAGCAAGGAAAATTTCATAAAAAAAAGTTTCGGAGACGGTAAACCTGTTTAGAAAAGTTACCGACTTATCCGAGAATTCCTCCAATACAAAATGTTGTCGACGGAAAAAAACAATACTTAATAAAAAAAAAAACATCGTCGTCGTAAAAACAACGCGTTTCAGAATCTAAAATTTACACGTCGTTTCGTTATGTATATATAATATACGTATTGTTGTTCCGCGACGAATCCAATAATTGATGTTTTATCCGAACCGAAATGTAAAAAAAAAACAGACAGACTTGAACTGTCGGAGGAGTTTATAACCTCCTCCTCCTCCTCCTCCTCCATTCATTACTATCGTATTTTATTGTATTACTACTGATGTACGATGCACGGGATAGGGATAGGGAACAACACAACACACATAATAATAATAATATACGATGATTTTGTACATACGCCGATAAAGTGCGCGTCATGTTGTGTTTTGTCGCCCCCCAAAGGGTAAAAAAAAAAAAAAAAAAATACGTAAATAAATAAAACGTTGCTCTCTCACGACCCTTATTTTTGTTTGTGGATTCACGTTTTTGTTATTGACCTCGCCTGCAGAACAGATAATATTATTATTATTATTGTAATGAAAAACAAACCGCCCGGAGGAGAACTCCTCGGCGAGGACTCGTCGGCGGCGGTCGCACAAGCAGTTTCCGGTTAATACGTAAACAAAAACCACAGTATAATAATAATAATGATTCGGTCTTCGTTTTATATACGCACGTACATATATAACACATTATTGTCGTAGACGGTTTTATGGATGAGAGGCCTGTAGGCGTGTAGTAAATATTTTCGAAATTAACATTTTTCACGCGTCGTCGTATACGCACACATTTTTGATGGTGGCCTCCTACCTACAAAACGGGAACGAAAAATAATACATCCACGTCGTACCTATATATATATATATATATTGTACGAACAAAATATGTGTAGGTACCTCACGAAAATCAAAATGATCGGCGAAAATCGAAACGACAATCGTTCGCTACACAAAATTTGTACGGGTTCAAAAAACGGATGTGGAAATATTAAAATATCGTTACCGTTCTATTTCAAAAAGTAAGGGATCGTCTGTTGGGTAATTCAAAAAAAAAAAAAAATTGTTTTATGTGCGTTTGTCATCCGTCGATATTGTAGACCGATTTGTAATTTTTTTTTTTTGGTCGTTTTTAATCTGAAGAAAATATTTCTCGATTTTTTTTTTACCCGCCTGCCGTTTGTTTTATTAATAATACGTTATCACGATTTATTGTACACATATATAAGATAGACGTGATGATCAGTGTGATGATGAACGTTCCACTAAAAATACGTAACGAATTTAAGAAAAGCAAACGGTTGCGCGGGTGGAAAATAATTGTACAAATTTTTTCGCGAGTTAATTTTCGCTTGGCTTCGCTTTTTTTTTACTAACCACGCGCACGGCCAAAGTAGGTATACCTAAAGACGCGTATTATCATCTAACGACAAAACGTGTGCGACACAAACTGCGACGAACAAAATAAGTATAATAATTTTACACTCATCATGCGCATATATGTGTGTAAAGGGGGAAAAAAAATACAATGACGTTACTATTATCATCATTTTATCGTTATATTCGCACGTCGTCGTCGTCGTAAAAAAAGAAAAAACCATATATTTCATTCGCGTTCTTCGCGTTTCTTTTTTGATTGTGGCAGCCCGTTTTCCGAGAAGCGCACAAAGACGCCTCCTCTTGCTGCACACACAATAATGAAACACAACACAAACTGCTGCCGGCCATTTATTAAGAACGAACGCCACATACGAATGCCGCCGCCGCCGCCGTCGAGAAGAGAACGCGGCGAAACTCGGCGATTTATAATAAAATATGATTTGAATCGCGTGGTGAGAACCCCGTCCGAATTCAGAAAAATTCAATATAAATAAATCACCACACCGTTCCCGCCGACACGGGGGTGCTGTTTTATACAGGGTGTGTGTGTGTGTGTTCCAATACGATTCATCCGATTTCAAAAAGTCTCGTCTATCCGTGATTTTCGATTTGATCCGGTCGGAATAAGTTTTACAACCGTTCAATTGGGTTGTTTCGCGAGTCGTTCAAGACAATAATAATACGCTTATAAATATGTTCAATGTTAATGTCCCCCCTACCCCATTACTTGCACGAAACACGTCCAAAATTAATTCGAAATAAAATATAATAAACGTCGAATACCTATTCAAATGCCGTCGTCTCCGTAACGCACGCTGCTCTAAACGGTCGTGTCTGTGCGTGAAGTAGTATCCACAAGTGCTCGACGAAATTGAAGACTTTGTCGAATCTGTTCAACATTCTCGGTCTACCACCACAAGCCACCAGTTTTTTCGAAACGCCTTTTGTCGACCTTTTGTGATTTTTAATTAAATTACGTGCACTTTATATTGCAACTTATCGTGCATATCGATAAAAACTTCAACCTTTCAGACGGTTGGCGCGTTTCGTTTCACAATCCACAAGAACTTGACTTTTAGCCTACTGAAATCGGACGAATCGATTCGGAACACCCTCCTGTATACGTGCGCTTTGTTATTATCGATATGATGATGATACTTACACGATATTAATTTGAAATAAAGAAAAAACGATTTTTTTTTTATAATGCAGGTTTCAAAAAAGGTTAGGGCATACAATTATTAAGGTTAATTAACTGGTTAATTATTTTTGTTTTTGACACTTATTACCAGCATTTTCATATGGTTAAAAACTATCTGTCACTGTCAACTTTTACAGCTGTCGTTATAATTGTAATCGCTAAGTTTTTTTTTTTTTTTACGGGAGGCGTGATAAGTGGTATTTTAAAATGTTTCGTGTGATTTTTTAGTAGTAACGTCCGGTAGTAACGATAAATATATTGATTGTAAGAATGTAAAATTCTATTTATTTATTTCGTATAGAAAACATGACGTTTAGACGCGGCCTATGTATAAATAAATGTCTAGTAACAATATTTGTGTTTTTAATAATGATTTTGTGTCTTGTACGATTTGCACCCTTAGTGTGAATAAAAAAAAAATTAACTTTTTTTTTTGTTAACTTTAAACTTCCAACCGAAGACCGTTTTTAATCACTTGGTTTATCGCGGTTAATTTTTTTCCATTTAATTATTAGATACAATACTTAATTCCTTGTTTTACACGTATTAAAATATTTTTTTTTACCAACTAATAATATAAAAGATATAGATAACGTATATAGACTAAAATGACCCGCAGTATATTAATTATATTTTTAATACCGTCATAATATATATTATGATATATTTCGTTATTATCGTTTTGTTCGTTGCACCTATACGTACAGCTCCCGCATTAATTTGTCAAAATAATTTCGTTGTTAAATATTGAGCTGTTTGGAAAGAAATCGACCCAATCGAACCCCGAAATTCGGACCTAACTCAAAAACGCGATTATCATTTCTGTGACTATGATATATGAACAAGATACAATGCTGCTGCAATCGATAATAATCTAACGGTTGAAAAAATAATCTTCTATAATTTAAAAAACATTTTTCAGTTGCTATGATAGATGATAAAATGTGTATAAAAACAGGACATTATGATGATGCACATGGTCAACAAAATCGATGGTTCTCGCGATTACGTGAATTATACAATACGTAAAATACACCACACACCCGGTGCTGCAGCAGCTAATAAAATTACTGCACCGTGGCAAGACGTCCGGGATACTACTATTTATGTATATTTTTTTTGAAACTAATCCACTCGGGAAGAAGCAAAAAAAAAAAAAAAAAGAACAAGAACGTCGTTGAAAAAAATAGCAGAACGTGAACAGAACAATAAATTACGCGCGTTCTCCGCGGCACAAAAACCCACCAAGTCCGACGACTACTATTCTGTACTTGTTGTACTACACCACCACACAAGTCGCGTCGTTCCGAAATTCAATTTAACACACATTTGCCCCGAGAAAACGTTCTGTTACACCCCCGCAAGCTGATGGAGCAAAGAACACACAAAAGGAGCGAACGCGATGTACGTACTTGCACACTATTATCACTGTACAATGCGCGTTTTACGAGTATAATAATTCGAAGTATAATGGTATATATACATTATTATTAAATATAGGAAGCAGAACGAACTCTCAAATATCCGTATGGGATAAGAAGAATAACCTACAATAGCCACACGCATCGTGAAGAAAATGCATGTGGTGAATATTGTGCGGTCATTGTTGAACGCCGTAAACCGGTCCACCTGCAGCTTAGCACGATTCCAAATAAGAGAGAAATAACACACGTAGCGGCGAGTACTCGTATGATAAATACAACAATAACAAGTCAAGGATATACTCAATATCGTTATATACCACGTATTATACGCCGTACGAATCCATATAGTATGGATAAGATTCAGTTATTAAAGTTATTATTGGGGGTATGTTAATAATTCATCTTGAATATAAATATCTCAGAATAAATCATAACGTCATCTATCTGTCGATGCTTTATTATGCAGCACGATTCAAGATAGGAGGATGGTCAGCCAAAACAACAAGTCGTGTGATAAGATGTCATCGCTATAACGTGTCTTGTTCATAAAACTAAAAAAATAGAGCGCTCCGGGTGGTGAATTTAAACAAATTATCTCATCTCGTGTTTATTATTAATAAGAGCAAGGAAATTAACAATTATTACGAATTAATTACATTTTCAGATAGGAATCGATTAATAACCACGAAAGAAAACGGGTATGAGCAATAATTGTATTAATCAATGTTTCATAAAAAATCGAAATGAATACTTGTGTTCACTACTTGAAGCGTTAGTTCTTCTCTAGCTAAGAAATTACCCTGCGCAAGCGAGCGTGTAGACTGAATATTATATACATAGTGCATTGTATAAGTTTCAGGACCAGACTTTTGGATGCCCTCGGGTCAAATCTTTTTTTTGACGCCCCTAACGGAACAAGAAATGAAAAAATACCCAACATCTAAAAAATATGGTTAAGTAAACAAGTTAAAGACTCAGCAGAGCTGCAGCTTCCTCGAATCAACGTGCGTTTTTTTTTTCCATAAATTTCCTAAGCTGAAAAAAGTTTAAAAGCATTTCTTTCATAATACCACCTATTCGGCATCCGCGCGGATGACTAAAATGTAATATAATGTGTACATAATTTAAAGAGAAATTTCTAAAATTAAATATTATGGTATATATTGTGCAGTGCTCAAAACGACGGGGGAACGGAGTAGTACCTGATCATTTTTACAAAACATTTTAACGTGCCACAATTAAAATTTACCTCCTCCCCTTGCGCGGTCCGATCAACATAGGGAACGTAACTATTTTTTACTCGACAACACTTCTATATTAGATTCCGAGTGTAGCGAGAAGAATGTCAATTGGTTTTCAAAATGCTGCGTATATTTTATTTATTTTTGACAAAGATGGTAAGTACTTGGAGAGGTGAAGAGTAAAAAAGTTACGATAAAAAAAACCAAGCAGAAATTAATGGAGAACCGTTAAAAATTACGGCGAACGTGTTTTCGACATAATCGATTCAGATTTTTGGCCATGACTTCCACAATAACGATCGGAATAAGCTGAAACTTTCGCGCGAATTGGTAAGGTGTACCTGGCGAGTGGTGTGTCGGATACAAATTTCAAGAAATGTCGAAAATTTAAATGTTTTTTCCCCGCTGATCTTCAACTTGTATATAATCCACTCGGTTCGAACACTGACGGCGTATTACTTATATTTATCATTATATAATATTTTGCGATAGTCCGACTTACCTCTAGCACACATGCCGATGAAAGTGCCGCTGTGTTTGATAACCATGTCCACGATAGGCTTAACTGTGTCGATGTTCAGTCTTTTGAGTATGTACCATAAGAAATCGTGAGCAGTGATAGCGGACACGTCCCACTTCAAGACGTTCAACAAGAACATTTCCCACATCTGTAAACCGAACACGATACACACGTTAGTTCATACGACTCGGATATTATGGTGAAAAACCAAAAATAAAAACAATTAAAATAATTGTCCGCGATTGTATATGAAATATATGTTATGAGCGGCGTTTGACGATTGCGCAGCACCCTACTACTCACAATCGGTTCCCATCGTCGTCGGGAATACGAGACCACCGCATGTTTTCTCGTCGTTCGACGCCCGTATATTAATTGAGCGTTGCAGCCCCCGACAGTTAGCAAATAGCTGGTTAAACTAAAACGCATATACCGAAATTTCAAATATATTATATTGTTTGGCGTTAAATAGCTAATTAAGTAAATATTTTAAACGATACACGCGACGACGATATAACCAATATTGATCGCGCTCGTAAGTAGAGATCGGAGGATTTTTAAATTCTTAAAAGTCAAAACAACGTCATAGTTTATGCTCGAAATATTCCGTTTTAAAAACTGGTAAAATAATGTTACGTCCGAGAAATATTCATTTTTTTTTATTAATACTGCCGGTGGTATTTGTATGAACAACATATTGTTGTTCGTACTTCATTTAAACACACATAACTATATTCAAACAAAATAAAACGTGTCGTATATGTGATTAGATTACTGAACAATTACTGAACACACATTATTTCATCGCATGTTATGAATTTTTTTTCTCTATCACAAAAAAAAAATTTGAAATTTTTCAATTTTGATCTCTTCACCACCGGACAATTATTATTATTCTTCCCAGTTATTTTTTTTTTTATGCCCTATAGCTCCCTCCGGCTCCCGCGTCCTTCTTCTCTACTTAATTGGTCCAATAAAAAAAGTATTTCGTACGTCTATTTATAGGATCGAAGGAAAAAAAAACGATTCACCAAAAAAAAATTTATATATGTATATGATTTGGTAGTTGCACGGCAGATCGCCCCGAATACTGCAACCGCCGTGGTGCAGGCGGCGTCGTTTCATGAAATATATCGAATGAATATTATACATTATATACTATATGTTTGAATCGCACAAGTTTTTTTCCGAGTATTATACGTGTCACGAATTCGTGAGAGAAAAAAAGAAATAATAAAACGGTATTTCACGTTAAAACCATTCGAACGCACCCCATGCGGCGCGTAGCACATGCGCGTACCACACATTACATCGCTGACCAGATGTGCGTGTACGAGGAGTATAATAATATAATGTGAATGAACGAATGAATGGGGGTATAATAATCGGCTTTTTAAAACTCGAGCAGTTCATTCATGTATACGTATGAGAAAAGAAACTCGTATATTATATTTTATTATCTCGCCCGATTTTTATTTCTACGAAACGATCTTGCACACTTTTCAGTGTGGCACATATGCGGCGGGGGGCCGAGAAGACGTGACGCTGCGTCTTGTTGTGAAATAATACACAATGTATAGAAAAACACCAGAACGGATGCAAAAGCCGAGCAATAATAATAATAATAATATTATATTGTACACAGTGTCGAATATTACGTAGAATTCACGAGGATATATTATTATGTATACGCGCCCGGGCAGCAACGGACAATAATAATATTACTGCCCCGCCGCAGACCGGAAATAATAAATACGTTTTCATTGATAACCAGGGGTTAGGTACATAATACACAAGTGCCACGAAAAGAAAAAAGTCCCAAAAATCACCATGTAAATAATAGTTACAATATGCTTGTGCCTCACCGTGTAATATAGTATACACTTTACACGCGTGCAAATACTAATTATTGTATTGTTAAAAATATATAATAATAGCGACACGGCGTTTCGTATAGACAATTTAAGTGCTTTCAAGAGTCTCACGGTCTCGCGCGACTCGTCCACGGATTTTGTAAAACGCGACGCGACGACCAAACTATACTGTCGTCACGATTTTATTCGCTACAATTCTCGTATTTAGAAAAAAAGCGTATACCGTTTACAATTTACTATGATTATTACTATGATTGTATCCGAATGCAACACGAAATGTTATTTTATAGGGTCGAAAACACTGCGCCAGTTCTAAGCGGAAATAATATCCCATACATATATAAGTATTAATTATTAGGCTTACGATGATGTGTTTAAAACATTTTTATTTCTTAGTCGGTTACAACCAACAGTTTAAAAATCGAAATTTACCAATTTCTTCGTCACTACAAGTTTGTAGTTAGAAGAGCTGCTGTCACATCGCTTAACACCGTCAATAATTTTTTTTTAAATTATTATTACAGATAGCCTCTATCGTTCCGTATCCGAACGTCGCGACCGTTTAACGCGAGTGTTAATATTTCTATACAGCCTTCTGGGTGGTTAGGTTCTATGCTTCGCACGCACGGTTTCTAACAATCTGTTGTGAATCTCTGTCGATAAATCGACACTGTTCCTTTTGCCTTGCACTCTCATCCCGGTACAATTGTTTTATCTAGACCATCTATATCTCGTCTTATACGACCAGAAAACGTAATAGGATTTGACGACGCTGTTTCGAGGGGAGGAGCAGCCGCCAGTTCTGTAACTCTTTTAATAATATTCGTTCTGCATCATTTTCCTACGTACGATGTGATGTCATTTCAAACGATAAGTACTACATTAGCGATGCATCAAACGGTCCGCGAGCCGTCCAGTCAGAACCGTGGATAGCCTCCCTACACCACACTTCTCTGTAGGAGAATGCAGTGTAGAGAACGCGCTCCGGTGGAATTCGACAGTACACCTACTACTAACTGTGCGTTTTGGATATACACTCCGCCTTGATTAATACGAGGGGCACAGTTATTTATTTTACAAAAAAAATATACCGTACACACACCACAAGCTGGTTTAAAATATGTACGTCGCGCGCACCGCCGCGGCACAGGAAACGCGCGGTAAAATTTATAAGCGTAGTGTACACAAATATTCGATGGTTTTTTTTTATGCTGTCGTCCCCTGCGTTAATGGGGATATTCTGTACGTACACTACAGACGTATCATATAATAATACATTACGTTAGACGCGATATGACGATACGATAACGTGCGGTGAAATAAAAAGATTGTGTACCGGCGTAGGAACACGCGGCGGCGAAGACGAAGACGATCGCGTTGTACGCATTTTATATATAGGTAGACAACAACAACACGAAAGATCCGATCAAAGAGGAGAAAGAAAACAACAAATCCTGCAGGCTCCGAGCTACGATACTAACCGACCACCGCGTTAAGATGAATAATCCGAGATAACGACGCGACGCCTAAGATTCTTTTTTCTTCCAACTCTCATTATTATTAACCTTCGCGGACGCCGTCTCGCTTGGGAAACGCACCGCGAGAGATCGATATTTTTTTACGTCTGTACCAGCAGTTTATAATATTATACATGTTGTAACAACCCTTCAGTATTATAATACTGTCATCCGGTCACGACGGACAAAAAAAAAAAACAACGCCTATAAATAAAAGTACACGACGTCCGCTTATTACGACGTTGCAGCAGCAGCAGCAGGACGACAATTATTTTGAAAATAATTACGCATATTATATAATATGTAAGTACTACACATCGATTTTGATGATCATTTGCTGCTGTAAGAATTATAACAATATTGTGCGCGTAAAAACGATTCAAACGTTTGCGCGAACGAATACAAAACCCATACAACTAAAGTATACACGACGATAATCACACACACGATATTACTTACGTACAATGTTCACGCGTTCAAAATATGTCAGAGCACACATCAATATAACCGTTTGATAATTATAATACTCGTCAAATCTCCTCCGCGTATAGTAAAAATAATCGTTAAAAACAAAACTAAAAAACGAATAACACGTCGAGAGGTTTTACAAAAAAAAAAAAATATACGCGCGGTGACGTTTGTTCCATAATACGTACCGCGAAAAGCGTACAAGCGTACCACCGCGCAATAATATTATAACAATAACGAAAATGAGATGGTAAAAAAGATTCAAGTATAAAAAAAAAACGTTAGAATACAGAAAAAAAAACATGATCACAACAAACATATATATTTCGTACTACGCTTATCGTCCGATTTTCACTATTTTACAAATACGACGGCGAAATACACACTTACTTATATCGCAAGAAAAAACATTTTTTCTCGGTTTTTTCAAAGAAAACAAAACATTTCAAACGATCGAGAATTTAATTCGCTAAGAGCGAGAAAAATTACTGTTTTTGGAGGAATAAAGTGAGAAAAGTGACCGTGCGAGAGCGAAATATTCTTTGATCGGATTTTGTATTACGAATCGTCCGCAGCCAAAACACCACCGCTGAAGCTCTACTACGTGGAATATATACTTATATCAAGACGTCCGAAATGCGATTTCGTAAAATTCTACCACACGAAGGGGTGCGGCGGTCAAAAAACGTGTGAAAATATATATATGTATTTTGGTCATATTTTTCATATATGAAACACATTGTACACTGTGGTGGGGCACAACCGCTAATGGGTAAACAACAACGATACGTTTTTCAAACAGAAATTACACAGCGTTTTTCAGTCCGAGAGTTCGACCGCCGCGTTTGTTCACGTTTATTGGTGTATGAAATTTGGTCGATTAATCTCGTATATTAAAATCAATAATAAACAACGGTTATCGTTGATAGTGCAAAACTTTATATAATACGAGTGTAAACGGTGTTGTAGTGTTGTTGTTTCAGTTTGCAAAATATATATTACCGCGATAATCTGCGAATCCGTCGTTGGCTCGATGTACATATTAACAACAACAATGTGGATTTAACGTAGTTTTTGTTACTATACGCTTTTTTTCTTCCGGTGACCGCACACACCACGCGCTGCGGGGAAATAAATCGCATCGTTTTTTAAAATAAAAAGACGAGAACTTTTCTCCGCGCTGTAAAACACGCGCGTCGGAATCGGTTATATCGAAAAATACGCTATGTTTTTAAGCGAAAAAACCGCCGTTATTAATTAATAATGCGCTGTCCTCGTGCGGCGCACATATTTCGAAATACCTACGCGCGTCAGGGGCAAAATATTTTCAGGGGGGGTTCGAACGTTCATAATTTATCCATGCAACTACTACTACAGTGTTATTATTAATCCTTCTCGGTTTTTTTCGCGCCATAACGTCCAATACCATTGCGTCACTCTTCCAGATCCCGAACGTTTATTAGATGCGCGTCATTCGATCGTTGCTCTCCTCCAGTCTTATTATTTCAGGCGGTATTTTCGAATTTTCGATTCTTTCATCAAACCCCCTGCGTGCGCCGCCCCTGACCTACGTCAGGAAAACACTTTACGCGGATGAGATGATACGTATTATTATTTTAACGGGGGAAGTGAAAACCCGCTTCGCCATTACGCGTGAAAACCGGCCGCCGCCGCCATTGTTGTTGTTGGTAAAATGTAACGTGGAATTATAATAATATCGTGCACCATCGGTGGTTCGCCCCGAAGACGACCGCCGCCGCCACCACCATAGCAGAGCTTAATACCCCGCGACCGACGGTCGGAGTATAATCAACGCAGAAATACACGCGTACGACGCGCGAGAGAAGACGGGCGCGGCCTTGAATGGTGTGTGTTTGTGTGTGTACCGTTCATCAATCGCGCGCGCGCGCGGTAGAAAAATGCGAGTGATGAATGGAACAACAGCTGCTGCGCACGGTGTGACAAAAACGTGGTACGAATATAAGAGGAGGAGAACACCGCGCAATATTTTCTGTTTAACCCGTGTTTGTTGGCGATATGATGAAAAAAAAAAAATATCAAAAATATAATTTTCCACATTATATTATTGTAAAAATATTATGCGCGTGGTAGTAGGAAAAAACCACCCGAAAACAACGCCATTGAACTACGACGGAATTTTGTCGACGATTTTTAACACCCGACATGATGATGATGATGACTGCGCGGCGGCAGACGACGTCGACGATTTCCGTCAACGCTTTGGTCGTCGTGTAAAAAAAAATAATAATCGTTTTTCCTTTGTCCCCGCCGCGTTTCGCCAATTATATTGTTGTTGTACTTACGTGTGCGCCCGCCAGCCAGCCACCCTCCTCGTCGATCGTTCTCGCTATAGCTCGCTCGACCGCATACCGACGACCCCACCACACCCCACACCCAGGAGCTCCTCCGCGCGACGTTTACTACTATACGGTGTATACTTCTTTTGTTATACGTATGCGCGATGATAAAAGGTACGTGTGTATTTTATTATTACGAGCGTGCGACGAGGAGGGATTTTTTTGGAATGCACACAAATACACACAATATTATCCGAGGGGTTCGCGGTTGTCGATGACGACGATGACGGCGGGGCTGCTGCTGCTGCTGTTGGGAGGAAGAAGGGGAGAGTTTGCCGAGGAGAGAACGCGGCGACGACGACTTGGGCGGCGGCGGCGGCGAGACAACAAAACACCACGACGTCTTGTATGGGCGCGCTTTAGTAGTAGTGACGCCGCAAGACCTGCGCTGCATAACATTACAGCCGACCGTATTATATATTATATTCTCGCACCGTCGCCGGGCACCTGTAGTACAACAACAACAACAACAACAACAACAATATAAATACAACCTAACCTATACGGTTATATATACCACGTACATACGAGGAGATCTACCTGTTGTCCTGTACACCACCACCACCGCCACCGCACCAGCTTCATTTTTATTATTATTTATTTTATACTTTGCTGCAAACTGTATTGTTGTTGTTATTATTATTACAGTCGGTCTTACCGACGACGACGACGATGACTACACGCGGCGAGATGAATAATAATAATCACCGTTCATCTCTCTCTCTCTCTGTAGTAGGTGCACCGCGCGGTCGGTCGTCTCGGATCGGGGGTGCCGCAGTAATAACACAATACGTATACTGTTGTTGAGATTCAGGGTGGCCACTCTCTTTCGGTTTAAAAACTCCCCGGGATTTTACGGTGTAACACAGTGTTATGTGTCGTATGCGCTGAAATGTGCATTTTCAAACATCTTTTTTCCACGAATGAGAGCATATAAAACTTACAACCCAACAACAATTTTGAATACTTAATTTTTTTTTTTCGTAATCTTCGCGCTCCTCAATTGGATCAAAAAACATCGTAAAATTTGTTTTAAATAATGTTCAGAGAAACAATAATGTGCAAAATAAAATTTCAAAAATACGCAGTTTTGTTCAAAATCTCTGAAAAATATGCACGTTCAAATTTCCGGTATATCATCGAGCAATGAATTTATTAATACTGTTGTTATTTTTCGCTAAACATAAAAAAAAAACACCCAGATTACAATTATATAGTTCGATTAAATGGAAAAAAAAAAAAAAGAAAACCGTCGAGCAGGACTTGTGTTTTGTGTACTTTTGGAAAATAAACAATTACAAACGCGATGCGTTGTATATATTATACGTATTTTAAACTATACGCGTAGGTAAACATTATTAAATAGTTTTATATAATACCCCGTATATGTACAAGTGCGTTCGCACAACACCGAGCATATGTGTCCATGACATACCAGCAGAATTATACACGTATAATATAAAATAGTTTTTGTCAAATTCTACGCGTTCCATTTAAAAACCAGAAAACTTATGAAAACATAACATACGGTTGTACGCGTTCGGTGTATAAAATTAACCGAATCGTAAAATAGGAATAAAATTTTAACTATCACTTTTTTTGCTCTAATAGTTTAGCATGTAGGTGAGATGATATCGACTATAATAAAAAAAACGTTGTCGGTTCAAGGTTTGATACCATTATTATAGTTTCGAAAAAATTTTCGAGTGAATATTATTGCAGTATTATACATAATATATGTGGTGTATAAAACATAAAATCCAGAATTCAAACATAACACGTAAAAGAATAAAAATACACCGTATAATATATGAGAGGTCATTCATTATAACATACGAGTATTCACAAGTTCTTCGTAAGTATAGGATAATTTTTGTAGATGAATCAATTGTAAAAAGGAAAAAAAAATTGATTTTTAAAAATGTTGGCCAACGGCAGTGTGAAATGGATTATACAGATTTAAAAGTTACAGCTCTTCTAACCACAAAACATAAAAAATTTTGACAACGATTTTTACACCGCACAGTGTTATAGGCTAAAATATAAATGAAATTCGTATTAAATATTTTTTAGGGTCATCGTAAGCCTACTACTCTCCGTATACGTGTATACAAAAACCGTAAAAAAAATATTACAACGATCGTTTACAACGATGACGCGAAACGATATACTTTTTTCATTACCTATATTCTTCACAAGCCTCTCGGTATAAACGCGCACATTGTTTTCTATAATATAATCCGTTGTACTTAAGTACTTAAGTATTTAGATAAGACACACACAAGTTTTTTTTTTCTTTGAAAGTTGTGATTGTTCCCCACGCATACCGCGCGATTATTGAAAATCGTTATATCGCGTGGTTTATTATTTTTTTTTTTTTTTTTACTTTTTCCCTGCAGGTACTGAGTGGTATCTCGTTGTACAAACTATACGATTCTTTGTACTATATGTTATATTTGTTGTGTTATCAACACACATACTTATCAGAGCGCTACTGCACCCAAATGATAAAATTCTTTTGAAAAATCATAATTATTCCGTATTATTTGTATTATACACCTACATAATATTGTGTTATCTCGGCGTGTATAAAAAATTACTTTGCGCTAGAAGTACTTTTTTTTTAACATATCGATTTTTAACGGGCAAAGTTTTCGACGAAAATTATAATAATATTCGATAGGCGCGTGCTCGACCGTTCCAATTATAATAACGCGTGAATATAATATACGTACAACACGGCAATTACTTTTCGTACATACACTCGTCGTTTGACTGCTACAATAATATCGTAATAGTACTGCACTGCGTGGACCGCGTTAAGCACACGGGGTTGTGATATTTTACGCGCAAAAGTGTAAATAATAATAAAAAACGTCGCGCGAAAAAACCGTGGATTTTTAACGAATTTTTCGGAGAACGAACGATGTACAAAAATTAAGCGATTCATCACCGCGTATGTAAGAAAATACGAGTGCTATTCAAAATAATTTTACAGAGCGCAGACGATGTCTGTCACAAGAGAGTGATGCGCGCTTCGATGAATTGAACTTCCTAATGATAATAAAACGCATCTTGAGGGTTTTTCTCTGCCGTTCACTCGCGAAAAATTGGTAACCGACCCCAAGTACTACAGTACCCACTACATGTACTGTACGATCGTTATAAGTACACCGAAACCGAATTTCGCCACCCCCTTTTTGGACAGCTCCTGATTCCGCTACCTGCAGTTTTTTTTTTTAAGCTGCACCACACGTGTGTCACAGTATAACAGACTTGTAGCAGTACACACCTATACTATTCTGTATAATATTGTGTTATATATATATATAGGTAGGTAGGTAGGTTTCGGGAGAATAAAAACACGTGGACATGACTCTGCCGACCGAATATAACAGAATATAACAATAATAATAACAATCACACGCGCGACGGGAATGCTAATGAGAACGAAGCGCGCGGCGAGACGTGTATAATTTATAATTTGGTCGAATGCGCCGCCGCCCTTCATAAACACGACGGCGGCGGCGGCGACGTTCCGTCATATGTTTCGTCCGCGCGTGCGTGCATGCATGCGTGCGTGTGTGTGTGTTTGGAACGCGTTTCATTCATAAAATAATTTGTCTGACAGCGGCGGCGGCCGGGCCGCGCCGCCGCCGCCTCCTCGACCAGACACGTTTAAATCTTACATAGTACGACGTTCAACACGAAACACGTGTAAAATAATATTCGTTTGGAAAATAATAATCATTATTATTATCAACGTAACAAAACGGACGAGCACCGCCCGCTTCGGGGCCACGCGTACGGGAAAAAATTTGTACGAGAATGTACGTAATTTTTAGTCACGAAAAAAAAACACACCAGAAACCATATTTTATTGGTTAAACGCATACGGAGCCAAATATATTTTTTAACGTCCATTTTTAAGACAGACGAACACATTTTGTAAACGAGGATGTAAATTTTTGTTTTGGAGGGTCAAAATTTTTTTTGTTTTATGTTTCGAAATTTTTAATTCGATAGCCTTATATAAAATGTGCCCTACGGTATTCAGAAAATGTACGTACGATAAATATCCGTTTTTCAAAAAACAAAATGGCAATCATAAAGTTTTTTGAAAACAAATAGGTAGCTACAATACACACAAGTCTGGTATTTTTCTGCATAACATTCTGCGTGATCACACTGTTTGTTCGTCACGAGAACGGGGGAACGTGAGAACGACGAAAGACTCATTAATCGATAATAAATTAATCGGTATTTTTTTTTTTGTCGTGTGCGACAGACAAACTGCAGTTCCACTCGCGAGAAAGAACACAAATTAATAAAAACTCGGTCGAATTTCGCGATGGTATTTTATATATAGGTACTTCTTAATTGTGCGCCGGATGTGTCTCATCAGAGCGGGCGCAAAGGACGAGTGTCAAAAAGTAGTAATACTTATACTGCACACGCTGTCCGCGATCGTATTATGTCGTTTCTTTTGAATAGCATAAAAATATTCATACTAACCGTTCACAACAAATATGGATGTGATAACGACCTTCGTGTCGTATCGAATTTTCACCAAAGTCTGTATGTTTTACATACGCATATCATACACAACAGCACTATTACGTAAAAAATAGTAGCATCCTCGAGGAGGGCACACGAATTTTATGAAATCCTCTCGCACTAATGCGGCGAGAAAACGGCGGCGTTGTAACTCAAAAAGTATAAAAAGTGCGATCATATAGCTGATTTCAGAACCATTATAATGTGTGGCGGCGGAGTGACCTGAAAAAAAACGAAACTGGCCGTGTTTTATTTAATGGGATTTCGTCGCACACGAGATGCGCGCAAATAGGGAGACTTCCTGTTACGGCGTGGGGGAACCCATATAATTTATGCTATAAAACCCGACCCGAAAGATGCGTGTGTTACACAAAAAAAACCACTTTGACCGAGCGCACACGTTGTTATTATACGCGCGACAACAGGTCGGACAATGGGTTCCGTGCGCGCACTTTCTTTTATATTGAAAAAAAAACGCTTTGCATAAAGGAGCGAGAAAATAATAATACATAGGATTTACAACAGATGGGGGCGAGATGTGGTATAAACAAAACCGAGTGATTTCTAAAAAAACAAAATGTTTTAGAGAAAAACTATCCGGGGACGGCAAATAGAAATAGAGGTTCAAAAACCGATCAGAGAAAATATAAATATTATCATTACAATAATCACGCGATACGTACACACTACGTTTTGTCCACTGCAGCGGCTGCTTACCGCCACACCACGGGGATACGAAAAACGATCTCTTATATTGCCATGCATACAACATATGTACACATGACGAATACACCCCGCGTAATATAACGCTGGGCATGAGGGACTGAGGAGATACAACGCGTAACAAATGGGCACATTAATGGAATTTCGGAGGAACAACAAGGCGACCATAAATCAACGGTTTGTCCGCGGTGTTGCAGCAGCAGCAGGATAATATTATTCTCATGGGCACTGCTGCGCAGCAGTTTTAAGAAAGCGCGTCGTCTGAAAGGAGCCGAGGAGAGAATACGTATTATACAAATATACGACGTGTAGGCATGTGTACGTGTAAACACGTTGGATATAAATTACACTCAGGGTCGGGCTGCAGTTGTGGAAGCACACCCTTAGGCTGCGCCCTTTTACACACACACACACACACACGAGGAGACCTTGTTGTTGTTGCTGCTGCCGCAGCGGTCCAAAAGCAGCGCACAATGTATTGAAATCGTATTAAAACGAAACAAAAATTATATTTTTCGGTGCACAAAAAATGTGTAGAAAAACTGCTCGTAAAGAAGTTATAACAACAATCGTTTGGACAAACACTCTACCGCCCCGCAGTGGTTCGTCTCGTTAAGATTTTATTTTATTAACGGGGAAGAATATCCCGTCAATTTTTTTTTTCTATCTACATCTTGTTGACCCAATAAAAAATGTTATTATTATATTAATTTCAGTTTCAACGGTTTAAAAATCGAAACAACGGTTCTTCGTCGCCTATCGTCGTTTTGTAGTTACTAAGGCGTGTAGTAACTTTTAAACGTGTACGATCTATGGTATTACACATATTTGCTTACATACTGCTACGGTGTAGAGCAGCGTTTCCCAAATACCGGGTCGCGACCCACTACCGGGCCATAAAAAATTTAGTACCGGGTCGCAAAATTTAAGTAAAAATAAATTCATTAATACAGTAACAAAGAATGGATAAGAAACCCATTTTCAATCAATATTGAAACAACTTTTTCGGACTTAAATGTTGAATCATTAATTGAACTCTCGTGTGACACGGCACTCAAAGACATATATAAGGAACGGCCATTAATAGATTTTTGGTTATCTTGTCGTAAAGAATACCCAGTTGTAGCAGAACAAGCGATAAAATTTCTAATGCCTTTTGTCACGACCTATAAGTGTGAAGCAGGATTTTCAACACTCGTGTTCCTGAAGAATAAATACAGGAATCGGTTGGAAGTTGAACCGGACTTAAGAATAAAATTAACGTCCTTTCCAGCAAACTTGGAGTTCCTAGTTAAAAATAAACAGCTTCATACTTCTCACTGATAGTAGTCAACTAATACATTTAGTAACTGTATTATAATTATTACATTGTAGTTTCAAAATATAAATGAACGCTTTAATTTTATTAAAAAATTCTATGTAGATATTCAAATGTGTTTTATTTTGCCTTTTATTACACAATTATAAACGTAAAATATTTTGGTGGGTCACGAAGATGAAAAATATAAATTACCGGGCCAGCCCAAACAAAAGTTTGGGAAACGCTGGTGTAGAGAACGCGCTCCGGTGGTGGAAGAATTCGATAGTGACTCTCTCGGATAACCCTTTATACATATAGACAGCTAGCCTCACAGGGTGACGCGGCAACTACTCGGCGGTCGTATACACGTATGATACAACGATATTGTATATTAAAAAAAAAATTTTATATACACACAACAACGTTGTTCTCTAAAACTGTAGAAGGTCGACAAAATATGTTGTGTATATATTTCTTAATTTTTTATATAAGTATACCCGAGAACAGAACGTAATAGCGTACAGAATGTAAAAAAAAAAATTTACCTCGTACGTCATGACCCGCAGCTAACAGAACTGGTCTTTCGTCAAATAAAAACAAAAATTTTTTTACTCGCCAAATACCGCGGGGGAAAAAAAAAAAAAATGAAATTTTAAATAAACACAAACTATATTATATATAGCGCGCTTCGTTTTAGCACACGGCGTTCTTATAATAATAAAAATGTAATATAACGCGCGCGTAAAGTATTTCATTTTATAGTTGCCGTAATAAAATCGGATTTCAAATATTTTAAAAAGTTTCCCGACACGGCGTGTATAATAATAATAATCTATGTAGGTTATATTATTATACCGATATTATTTCATATTGTTTGCTATACTCAATATATTATATTTTTCGAAAGACCCATTAAACAACACGATATACGTGTGTACGTATTTACAGCTCAAAAACAACACAATACGACGCGCGTGTGATTTTTGTGTACGTATTATTATATTGGCGATGGTTTTTAAACGAAAGCGTCGAAAGGAAGTTATTATATACTATAGTCGTGCGGTTAGGTCGTCGGTTTTTGTGTTTCAATCTCTTTGCGACAAAGGAAAAGTAATAAACGTGTTTTCTTAGGAGTATTCCGACCGAAATAGTGCCGTAGTCGGTGTATACACGCGTGTATGTATAACGTGTATATAATAATAATATGGAATAATATGGAAATGAAAAACAAAACCAGAAAAAACGATAAACACATTTTTTTTTTTTTTGGCTCCTTTTGACCGTAAACAAAACACGCGCCGGATTTATGTATCGTACTGTGCTGCAGACGCCGGTCCGGAAACATGAATGGACCCAAACGCGAGAGAGAACATTTACGCGAAAATATTATAACGCCATTCATTACACAACGTCTGCGCGTACAGATAATATATGTATGTATAACGAGCGAAACACTTTACACGTGCGCTACACACACGATGATATTCACGGTACGTAAAATTATGTTTAAATCGGTGAAATGTCTACATATAAATATTATAGGGTCCGCGAAAAATTGTAAAAATTTAAAAATATTTTCAATGTACGTTTTTTTTTTTCTGTCTTCTATTTTAGTTTAAAAATAATTCATAAAAAAAATCTTACTGAACGCGTTCCTGCCTATACAGAACTTTTGATTTCGAGTGATCTCGGAGGTGTAAAATAGTTCTATAGAAAAAAAAACGGAAAACACAACAACAATAAACGTTTTCGATTTAAAAAAAAAAACTGCCGCAGCTACTGCAGATAATATAACTCTATACTATACATCGGGCCTGCGTTCAAAAACAATCATTATTTTTTTTTTTTCTTTTACATTCTGAGCGTCAGCAAATAATAATGAATTGTTTTTACGATGATCGGTATGTTTTTTTTTCCCCGTGAACAACTTTAAGGGTACACAAGGAATGCTCCGATTTTTACGTTCAATATACCTCTAAAAATGAAAGGAATCTAATAATTGTACTTTGAGGGGTTCGGGAAAGTTTGGAATTGAGAAAGTAACAATCAACAAAAAACTGGGCAAAATTTGACCGAAAACGTTAAAAATTACGGTATACGTGGTGTTTTTTGACACAATCGATTTAATTTTTTTTTGGCTATAACTTTTACAATAGACGGAACTAACCCCGAAACTTTTACCATATATATTTACATAATATTAGGTAAAACACAGGTTCCGAGTGAAAATGTTTGAGCTAAGTATAGAACTTTGAATGTTTCATTATCTTTGTGTGGTTCGATAAAAAATTTAATTTTCGAGAAAAACACGAGGTTAGGATAAACGTGTGTACACACATGTGCTACTAAAAAATTCATAGACCCGGTTATTTTTTTTTTTTTAGTCGTTTAAAACGGTCGTCGTAACTCGGTCAACCCTTTGACTTATTTTCAGAAGAAAAAAAAACTCTCGTAACCCACACGAATATAGTTTGTGATTCGAGAATTACGTGTCAAACCAAAATACAGAACGAGTACAAAAAAATTATATTGAAAACTGGTGTAAATTGGTCCGTAACAATGAAATTCGAAAAAAAAAAAAAACGTATATTATTTACTCCTCGAATTGTCCGAACGGTTAGCGATTTCCACGCGCGTTTTCATTGTTAAATTCGGGTTTTGCAGGACGTAGACAACATTGAACTCGCTCGCTCCTCCGTATATTTTTTTCAACGATTTATCGTCGCAATCAGTTCGGATTATTACAAAACCGATGCGTTTGTGAACCACTAAACCAAACTGTGCACAGACGCAGCAAAAAGAGTACACCACAACAGTCGCTAACTTCTTCGTCGCGCTATTACACGCCACCGCCGACCGCCGCCGGAGTGATCCCGGTCTTTTTATTATTATTAAACGGGCTTAATACGACACGAGAATGCGGAGATTACGCGCGACAGCACCACAACAGTACACATACATACATTTTACTCGACAACATTACAACATACTTTTGTTCTCGTATTATTTATTTATAAGTACACGATCACATCATCGTCGTCGTTGCACCAGACACCACCACCGCGGGTATCAATTATAATACAGCGTCGTTATTAAGTGTATACGACGCACAGACATCATCTCGTATGACGCCCGTCGAAAACGAGTCGCAGACGTGAAAAAATGAGAAAGGAAAAAACCAAACAAACAAACACGGGCATATTATTAGGCGGCTCTTGTAATTTAATATAAACCCGCAGTGCGCGGCCGAATCCGACGAAGAGCTATATTATTATGCGTTATGCGTGTACACGCGAGGGGAGGCTTATCGAAAAAAAACAAAGTGGCGCGACGCGATTTCCCTGGGTGTCTGCTGACCAAGTATATATATGTATGTATAAAATATTGTCATAATAACAATATACACGAGGGACGGCGACACCACGACGACGACGACGACGTCATACGCGATATTATCTCATAACGCCGCCGAATCCGCCGTCTGTCGTAGCCCGGCGGGATTTTCACCTTGATAAAATTGAAATGTTTAAAATGTCCGCAGTACACACACACACACACCGAGTCACTCGAAACCCCGTTTCGCGGGATGCGAATTTATATAAAAAAAAAAAAACCATTTCTCGGCGGTGCAGTGTGTAAAAGGAAGGAACGAACGTTTGTGCAAAATTTCAAGACTCTACGCGCACAGACACAGCTGTGGACGGGCGTTGTGTGAAAGAAAATCCCATTTTTAGCACACCACTTTAGCTTTCGAAAAAATACTTTATCGGTGCAGTGGTCCGCTTCGTTGTACGTAATAAAAACGTAAGGAACGCAAAATTTCAAGACGCAGCGGAACAGACAGAAAAACTACTAGATGTTTAGCTCCCGAATGAAAAATCCCCCGCCTCTGTCGTGATGTACAATATAAACAACGATATAATCAATACAAACAACAACTTTGTGATGATGTTTTTTTTTTCATGCTCTTTCTCGAAATCTCGAAATACGCGTTGACGACGTTCGATTGTCACGCATGCGGCGCCGCGGAATGGGATTTCGTTGTTGCCCCCCATACAGTTTTCGCATCGTTGAAAAATAATATCATCATAATAATAACGTACAAAGAGGAGGTGGTTTAAACAAACAGTAACTCCGCGGCGCGTGTACGTAATAATAATAATATTATAATGAGCAACACTTTTCGTGCTATATAGAACAACGTATTTTTATTGTACACGCGATATTGTTGTTTTAACAGAATACATATTTCGTTATTATCGTTATAACACACACACACACATCGGGTTCACAAAGAAAACGAAAAAATTACCTCGAAAAATATTGAAACCATACGTGTGCGTTAAATAAAGTATCTCGACGCGTTTCCAAGGCAAAATTCCTATAAGTATACCGCCTCTGGACGTCCGTCACCACAATAATATACACCACGTATAAAAGTATATTTTATTGGCCACAATAATAATAATAATAGTATATAATATTCCGACAACGCACACTCGTCAAACACACACACACGCAAACACACGCAAACGATAGTTTTTTTTTATCGTTGTACATACATATATATATAATGTGTTGTAAACATTTTGATTTCACTTCTCGTTCGTCAGCCAAAAAAAAAAAAGAATGGTAAAAAATTCCAAACCGAATCTTTCGGCGAGAACGCGCCACACGACGGCCACACCGCCGGCGGGCGGCATCCGGTCGACACCGTAAAAACAACTCTGTCTATACAATAGGTATAATACGCACAAAAAGTAAACAAAAATTGCCGAGTTAGCTCTGGATTATTATTGTTATAGAACACGTACGATTGCTGCGAAATAACGGCGTCGGGATCTGAAGGGATGAGAAGACAACAATCGACAACAATACTACTGCTGTGAACGATTTTTTTTTTTTTAACCGATAACACGCCGTATTACATACAAAACCGTATATAAAATATCCGCGTTAGGTCAGAATTTTGTTGTTTTGCACAACGTATCAGATGACAAATTCGTGCGAGTTTTTTTCCAAATACACAGTGCGACCGCGATTTCCGAAAATCTACCAAAATTTAAACGACTTAATATTATAATCGTAGCATAATATATTTATGCTTTGCGTGGTCGGGGGGAAACTTGTGTGTTGAATTTTCATAAAAAACTTTTTGTTTCATCGAAATTCTCCAATCAGACCTTACCAAATTCAATACGTGGTGAAAGCCTCCGATATATTGTGGAGGTTATAGGGGCAAAAATCTATACACACGCATGCATCGGTCACGTCGAAAACCCGATAACGTTTTTTCCGTAATTTTTGCTTTGCTGTTTTTTTTATCGTAAATTTTACAGACGATTATGATCGTACCGACGAGTGCTGCCATCAGTGGTGCCGAAATCGGTGCGTTATTCAAGAAGTTATCATCGTGCCTGCCGCAACTTGATATGGGTAAACCAAAACCAGCAATATTAAAAAAAAAAAAACTATGGACAACCGACGTTCAGGCACGTTGTTTATATGTAACAGGGGCGGCTCGGGGGTTCCTCGCACACCCCCCAGGGTAGTTGCGGCGCCGATTACACATACAGTGGTTTCACTCTAAAAAATAATACGTCGGCGGTCGAGTCTAACACCACCACCACGCTGTAACATTATTAATGGGACAATCGATTGTTACTTTATTACTTATATTCCATTCGGCCGCGCTCTGGCCCCGCTTAGCGCCGCCGCCGTTTATTATTATTGTTATACATTTCATTAACTACACATACCGTCGTCGCGCGCCCTTTTGTTCGACGCGATAATAAGTATATTCTCCGGCAAACTATAACTATGTATACACGCGCGGGTGGGATAATAATGGTAATGTTATCTGTAGTTTTTCTCTCGCTCGTTTCGGTAATATTTATTATTTATATATTATTAGTACGGCCTTTTCATCTTTCCCCGATCACTGGAGCATATTGTATTATTATCATACCCGTTGTTCTCTCACACTCATTTCTCGTCTCGTTCTCTCCTTCTCGTCACCACAAACATCACACACACACACACTTACCACGCTGCCGCAGTAATACACGGATTATTATGACTGCACCACAGAGACGCCCCATTGTGGTTTTTCTGTTCGCGCCCAAATCGCCGTCGAAGGACGCGCGGGCACTATACAACAACAACACGCGTTCATCGCAGCAGCTCGGAAAGCGCGCGAAAGAATAAAAAAAAGAGAACAGACGACCGCGCGGCCGTTTCCTGCGCGCCGCTCGGACGAGTGAAATAGAGGAATTATTTTATAATATAGGTGTACTACAGTTGTGTGTTTACCGCCCTTTTATTAGCATAATAATAATAATATACGACTCGTATATTGTAAAAAGTCGTCTCACACGACGATAGGATAGTATAATTATTATATTTGACGCGGCGGCGGTGGTACATGCGTAACGTGACCATACGTCCCGCTTTGGGCGGGACAGTCCCGCTTTCGAGCTAAGTGTCCCGCTGTCCCCAAAGAACCTAAAAATGTCCCGCTTTAAGAAAAGTCGATGGTAAGTATTTATTGATCACAAATCACAATCATACATTATTTATACATTTATACTGTATAGACGTATAGTATAACTACGTAATATATATTATATAAAAACTGCAGCGTCTAATTTTTATAAAACAAGCAAAGAATATTTGGAGCAGTGGTGTCAGTTCAACGAAGAAGTAAAAAAATTTGAATGGGCAAATCTGAGAAAGGTTCCCTCGTGGGAAAATGTACAAAAAGTGATGGACTTACTTATTGAACAGAAATTTATTAGTAGCAGTCAAGACACAGGAGTGTTTGACGAGTTTTCACTAATTTCTAAGTATATAACAGCTCAAAAAATATACGACTGGAACACCGGGAATATACCTACTGAAAATCGTTGGGTGGAAGTATTTACGCACTTTAATACTAATGATCTCTCACACGTGAATTTTTCTATAATTGTTGAATACATTTTGTGTCTGCCAGGCAGTAATGCTCCAGTTGAAAGAGTGTTCTCTCTTATGAATAAAATATGGAGCAGTGAAAAAACTCAGTTGGGAGTCGGTGTATTAAAAGCCATTCTTATAACAAAGGGTAACATCAACAAATCATGTCAAGAGTTCCATTCTTACATACAAACCAAACAGGCTACTTTGAAGCAGATTTGTGGATCTGACAAATATAAACTAGCCGAATAATATACTCTATTATTTATTTTTACATTATTATTTATTATTATTATTATTATATTTTTTAATATATTAGTTCCGTTTTTCTGTTGCCATTTTTCCAATAAAAAAATTGTTATTTTTCGCAATATGGTGTGGTTTTCTTTTTAAAATTTAAAGGTGTCCCGCTTTGAAGAAAAAAATATATGGTCACGTTATACATGCGTGATGCAAAGTACATCCGTTGTCAACGCGACGCGAATGGAATGATCCGTGTTGAAAAAAAAAACCGAAAGCGGAGGAGACTGGACCGCGAGACGTAAAGACACACACGTGTTAGACGTGCGCGACAGCGAGATGAAAAATATTTACAAACTGCTCTCGGACGAAAAAAAACTCGCGTTTTTTGAGATCGACGGTGAGAAAAACAAAAAATTGACAGTACCAATTTTGTATCGTAAGTAGATGATTTCGACGACACACACTATAGATACGTATTTTACTGTTTTGGTGTACGGTATAACCTAAACGCGAACGAACGTCGGTGAAATAATATCAGAATGGTTAGTTAATCCCGTTGTATAGTACGTAGGAGGTATATTAGATATTACAACACGGCTTTGTTAAATTTGCCCGGCGCACGCCACCGATGATGTTATACATACAATTAGCAAAAGAATTCGAAATAAGATAAAAAAAAAAAAAAATAGCGATAAATCGGTATATTATATATAGTACCTTAGTAAAAATTAATTTTATAACTGCTATGAAACCAACGGTCTAAACGTGATTTTTGTCAGCACATTTCTGCATACGTCGCGCGGCCCGGCGCACAACAACGGTATTAATTCCAGCAGCGGCGAGAGATCTTATTTCGTATAAACCGGCATAAACGCGTCACGTCGCGCGCGAAAGGGTAAAAAAAACCAAAAATGTACACTCGATACTACCTATAAATACTTAATACAATATTCGAATCCCTGTCACGTGGTTTTTTCAAATACGAGTGTTGTGTACTTATTTTTTTTTTTTCACTCAAACCTATTTAAACGCCTGTCGTAATATTATATACGTACACACAAGGTGGTATTTCGGCAAACACCGACGGAGGTGTTTTTTTCTTTTATCGAAAAAACTACTTCACGACGACGACGACGACGAAACAAAACGAAATGAAGCGTCGTCACATTAAAAAAACAACCAACCGTGATAACATAATACTATAATGGGCCGGGCCGGTGTACCACCACCGAGACAGCAAACGCGACCCGTCGTCCGACTGGTTTCTGAAGAAGAAGAAGTTGGTATATTACACAACAACACGATACTGACGGTTCACACACACGAATCACATTTTAATGTTTTAACTCAATTAAAAAAAAACGAAAAAAGATTAATTTAAAAGGAGTAGTAGAATAGTGTCATTATATCTGTATAATTAAGCGTACGTCTATATCGGCGGTGTGTATAATAATAATTATTATATTATATATTATATTATATCGGTGTGTATAATTATTATACACACCGATATACGACAATTATTGAAACTTCGTGTAACTCGAAAAAAAAAAAATACTTAATAATTTCTTTAGAAAAATAATATACAATGTACTTTCTATATATACGTCATAATATAAGAATCGCTCAAATTTTTAACTATGACGAATTCATTTCACCAATTCTATTTTCTCATGACGTGCGCGTTATGCAAAATTTAAGCGCTTTTAGAAATTTTCACTCGACATGTGTGGGTGTATGTAAATTGCGCGATTGCTTTGTAAAATCACCTCTGTTTTTGGATACGCGGGATTATGATCGAAGCCATTACGACCACCCGCAAGTGTATAGTGTAACACACATCTTGTAGTAAAATCAATCAAATATCTAGAATCGAGCGCTTACCGTAAATCTTTAGTTATTATTGATAAAAGAACGAACCTGCAATGCGGATAGTTACAAACAAACAAAAAAGTTTACCTAAAATAACCTACCTATAGATATTTTATTATTTTTAAACACGAATAATGACAATAACACAATGTAACGGTCTCACTGCGGTGTCATCGCGGAGTTTCAAAGTATCTACTTATTGTTGAAAAATAAAACTACATATATGTACATATTATAATAATATTATGCGAAAACAACTCTACTCACGAAAAGTTCGTCAGAAGTAACGGTACTGTCCGTGTAAAGAACCAAAAGATCAATAGTAACGGAGTCGGACTCGCGAAGTTTGGAGCTGACCAACAAGCAAGTGCAGCCGAGCAGTTGAAGCTGATTTTTGTCGAT
Source organism: Hormaphis cornu (assembly GCA_017140985.1). NCBI lineage: Eukaryota > Metazoa > Arthropoda > Insecta > Hemiptera > Hormaphididae > Hormaphis > Hormaphis cornu. The sequence goes on along the minus strand of CM029365.1, from coordinate 8,786,018 downwards.
CGGAGTCACCGACAAGAATCTGTCCATGTAGTTGACGGCCAACGGAAAGATATCTTCTTGGCATTTTTGCTCTTCGCATACCTGTGCAAAAAAATTTAACTGTTACTACCACACAAGTTCGACAGAATTCAAATTAAAAATATTATTTCACACACACAGCGATGATTATTGTGGTTCGTGGGAAATTTTTTTAGAAATATCGATGGTTTAAACCATACACAATACTACTACTATACACGACACAGCGTTTACTGCTGCCACATATTTTTTGGACGTGGGTAAGCTTATTAACTCGGTTATATACAGTGATGCAAGTCGGTTTTGCCTGTGAGTGACGTCGTGATAATAAATTATGACAACTGGAGGAAATTATATTTATTGTTAATTCAGGGGTCACCGCGATTAATACTTTCCGCGGGCCACATTTGGAAAATTCTCGCGGGCCACAGAAATTCAAAGTGCATAATAAATTTATTATCATATGCCACCACCACCGATTGGCCAAAACTATTTTATTTCTTAATAAAAAAAATATACTATACACAACTATAACTAATTAAAAGTAGAAAATTACATTCAAGTGAAACACAACTATGGATTATAATATTTTTAATGTGAAAAATGGCAGCAGATTTTGTTCCTTATCCTTCTTCTCCTTATCTGCGGGCCGGTCAAAATTCACCCGCGGGCCGGATGCGCCATTTGGTGACCCCCTCGAGTTAATTATTTTCTCCGGTTATTTTGTTATAATTACGATTTTATGACGCGTGTTGCGATTTCCGACGGACAAAATACCAGCCACGATACACACAATGATCACGTAATATTATTCTTAGCGGCAGGATGCAGAGCACAAGTGGTCGATAAGAAACCGGAAATCGATGATAATATTGTAAAATAATATAATATAATATTATGGGTATCACCATTCATAAAAACACATTTTGTTTATTTCATTCATGTCATTTCACATTCGATTGTAAACAACTATATATACAACGCTATTCAACGAAAACGGTGGTAATGGTTCCGATAAAATGTACGTAATATTATTATATAATTGGTGCACGTGAAAAAACGTGGCCATAATTACTATTCGCATTTCCGTAGAACAGCCGCCGCCAGTGGGTATAACGACGAGCAATTAACCGAGAATATTTATCACGTCCCGATAGCACAACTATACACTTTCAAATGCTAGATTATAATATATTATCCTAAACAATAATTATGCCAATAAAACTATGTTTTACAGGGCAAATTACTACTAATTAATACCGACGATATTTTCATTATTATAAGACTCTAACGACGGGTCTACGTCGTTCGTGGATTTTCTGATGTTATAACTATATAAATAATAATAATAGTATTTGTCCAATTTTCGTTTTGAAAATGGTTCTACTTGTAGACTTGTGATTATATCAAGAAACGTCACACTGTGTTAGACATTTGAGAGCACTTGTGTTAGCACTATTATTGTAACGGCGGTATAAAGCATATTATTTAGTCATGCTAGTAAATTTTATTACTTTAAATTTCGTGTTTCCACGGTTGTGATTATTTTTGGCGGGTCTATTATATATAGAGCCACCACTGACACAGGTCGAATTCAAGACGAGAACGTAAAACAACGCAGTTTTCTTTCACAAGACGGTTTCGGAAAACGTTTTCACGATACGTTACGGCCTCGTTCATTAAAATTGATCTTCTTTATTTCTTTAAAAACAAAATGTTTTCATAAAAAATTATCGAGTAAACAAAAAAAAAACATCAGAACCGTTTTCACGACGAACATTTGATGACCCCGTTGTTCATTCATCTATGAATCGCGTCCAGCGTCTTAAAGAAGAATACATTTTTTAAAACGAGTTAAAAAGCAGCTGATTTTTAAGCGATTCGAGTATAAAATTATACATACGAACCACGACGAACCACGACGTACGTAATATTACGTATACACAACGGCAGACATTATAAAATCGACTTGTGAAAACAACTTGTAAAAAAACGTGTAATAGTTGATTTTTTTTTTCTTGTTCGCCATTTTCACGGACCGGCGGGACATTTCCGGGATCCCTGTGCAACTATTACGATTATTATTATGTATCTGAAACGGGCGCGAAACAGAATTCTCGGGATCGCGCGAGAGTGGCGGCTTTTTCGGACGTTTCCTTGATATCGCCGTGATATATGCGTCCGGTCGCTGCGAAAACGCGAAAAACGGACCGGAGGGACTGCACGCATCGCTGACGAGCGCCGTTCCCCGCGTGACACCACCACACGTGTGCATCGGAATATACACACAATTATATTGCCGTCGTTTCGGTCAGAAATTGTTACTACTAAGTATATACACATTATTATTATTATTATAAATAATTACCAAAGACGACGGCCCAAAAATAATAATAAATACGTGGGAAACACGGTCTAGGCGGCGGCTGTTTTTTTTTTGTTCACACAGGGTGGTTGTTAGGAGGTCCGCAAGAAGAGATCCGGTTTTGCGAAAAAAAAAAAAAATTCGATTCAACGCGCCCCAATTATATAAACAGATTGATATAAAATGGCTTGGATAAAAAAATGTATCCGAAATTTCGAAAAGCGCCGCCGCAGATTATTGCGATTTCTTTCATTCGCACGGCGGATGAACACGATGCGCGGCGATGAACCGCCGTTGGGGGGACGAAATAAAATCCGTATTATAATATTTCGGCCAAAATATATTATAATATACGTTTCTTCTACTTACTCCTCTTCGTCTTTCTCCCGACTATATTCGGCGTTCCCTTTGTCCCTCCTCCACGATCATTCGCGTACCCCACATCTATTAACACTACAATTGTTTCCTGCAGCTCTTTTTTCTTCAACGTCCGTTTTTTCATCATAACCCCGTTTTTACACTGCTTTTTTCTTTTCACACGTCAAAACCACACGTCTATGTTTTACACATTGTTATTCTCCTGCTGCACTCGTCCGTCTGTCTAAGCGTTCTCATCGCCGCGCTACGCTCTGTACGCCACACACTTATATATTTTCAACCGCTCGACACCGTAAAAAACGCAGTAAAAAAGAAGCTCATCATCGAAATTCTCTCCATTCGTCCACGTGCTGCTGTGCACACGATCCTCTCGCAAAAAGCCTCCCGCCGTTTGTACGGCAAGTTAAACACACAGCTTTTTATCGTTAAAAGTATATTATTCAAATAAATTTTATCGATGCGAAAGTTGCAGCACGCTATCCATGCGCGGTTCATCATATCGAGTTTTCGTACGTCATAATATTACACACAGATGTATTTTGAACTGCGCCAGAGTTCTCTCTACTCTGGCGTTTGTTTAACTGCAACGAATCGAGCATTTACACGACAACAACAAAAGGTGTCTTTCTCGAAAATTTTGGAGTTAAAAAAAAAGGCGCCCTACCCCGTGTTTTAGCCAATACCGTCACTCTCTCCTCCTCGTGTGTTGGGTTCGTGTCCCCGGTCTCCACGATTTATTCCTCCAAAAAATTAAAACCCGACGTCGTCGAGTGTGGTGTTCAATATATTATATTTATAATAACACTTTTGTGAGACCTATCGCGCGCGCGCATTCTTTCGCCCTGTTACACACATTATGATCGAGTATATTTGTACATAACAACAAGCTGCCGCCGCCGCCGCCGACGGAATGTGCCGCCGGGGGTCAGCTGACTGGCGCACCGCGATCACAAAACGCCGCCGCCGCCGCGCGAGGAGGGACGTTGATGATGTGTGTGTGGTGCTGCGGGTAGAAAAATAGCGTTTTCCCCGGCCGCACCTGCAGCAACGTATAATAATAATATTATAACCCAAGGGATAACTTGTATGTAATGGGAACGAGGAGGAGGACGAACCGAGGTGAGAAATTTTATTGCGAGATTGATGAGAACAGCCTATACATATATAATAATAATAGCACCGCCGTCTCTGCAGCACCGCCGTCATCGTATTGTGGCCGACAACAACACACACACTACGTAGTATTATTATACATATTATATTTTCGTATAATATCCAGGAGAAAAGACTTGTGTGGGTGGAGTCGGCCGGTCGGCGTCGTTTCGTGTACGCTGCTGGTGCTGGTGCTGGTGCGGCAGGAGGCGAGGGGATGGACGTAGAGGTAGACGACGCCGCCGCCGCCGACAATGGGGGGACCTATATCGTTGGAATGTTGTTAAACCCGAAACGCGTGTGTACAATAATAATATTATACACTACGTAATTGAAGGATAGGGTTTTCGGGTTGTTTCTTTTCGGTTCGGTTTTTTTTTTTTTTTTGTCCATTCCATTTTACGACGCCCGTGGTGGGTGGGGAACGTAATATAAATTAGAAGATCAAAAAAAAAAAAGACTTTTATAATACTATATATATATACAGGTATTGATGTTAATCGCTATATTGCGGCTATATATTTTATATTATTGAATAGCGGTGGTCGTCGCACATACTACGGTACAAAAACGGACGTTACTCGTGTTATATTGAATAACAGCGGCGGCGTAGTATTTCACGGATGTATATCGTTATCCCGAAAATCGTTATCCCGAAAATCGTTATCCCGAAAATCGTTATCCCGAAAATCGAGACAGAAATTCAAATCGAAAATATAGTCAGAGCCATCCCAGTCCCTAACAGAGTTAGGAATATAGATATTCAGAGAGAACAGACTCTTCAAAATATTATAAATACAAGAAATCAACGAACTCTTGATGAGTTCCTCAGAGCAATAGCTCATCGAATGATTGTTTAAGTGTTTCCTTCGTTTATATTTCGTTTTTAATATTCTTTTGTTTGCTTTAATTATTATGAAAAACTAAAAAAAAATCATAAAATTTATTATAAACCAAAAAAACTTATAAAATTCTTTAAAAAACCAAAAAAATAGATTTTGGATCCTAGATTTGATCCGCCAATGGTGTTTTGTCCATTGGTCTCCAGATGTTTTCTACCCTGGACTGATGAGCTCCAATAAGAGCGAAACCAATGAAAAAACCAATATTTGAATCAACATATTCAAATTTGTGGATAACGATTTTCGGGATAACGATTTTCGGGATAACAATTTTCGGGATAACGATTTTCGGGATAACGATTTTCGGGATAACGAATGTATACGGTATTTCACAGGGGGCATTCGTCAACACAGTATTATCCGGGCGCCCGAATACGAGGAACAGATCTATACATTTTGCGGGTAGATTATGAACTCGGCGCACAAATGCGAGTGTTATATTAAGGAAACGATAACACAAAAAAATCCGATACACACCAGCGGCGCTTTTGTAGCACACCCACACTTTTTTTTTTTTAAAACAAACTCGTTGAAAAAGTGTACACTTTTCGTCGAAACGAACAAAGCAGCAGTAAATAACAAAACCAAACGGCCGTAATCCACGCGAGGCACATTGGTTTTGCGAAAATCCGTGTTACATAATAAACACGACAAATTCGTGCGTGGCCAAAGAAGGAATATACTGTACATAATAAACTACTGTAATAATATAGTGTATGTGTAAGCAGCACTTTGAGACTAAAAAAAAATGCTTTGAACACACATTAATTGCGCGCGGCGTGTTATAAATGTGAAACGCGGACCCCTATCATCGCTCGCCGGGAAAAGCGCGATAGGGACGACTCTGCAGAAGCAGTACATGGAAATTGTGGAAAGAACGAGTGTAATGGTGTGGGTTGAAAGACGAGAACAAATATTAAAATATATTATGTAAAAAAAAAAAATTATGTTTAATGAGACACACTAAAATTAATACTATTGCAGTGTTCAGACATGACTCGTTCGCGTAGGAAATACATTCGAATGAAAGATTTTGGAGAAAGCCCGAAAACGCATCATATATTTCCAAGACATCCCCGATGACGATCGTTCAGTATCAGAGTGAAAAGAGGAAAACGTAAATAACGAATTTTAAAACATTATTTCCTCCTCCCTGCAGTGTTTCGATCCTTGAAAATCCGTCCTTTATTTTTTGTGAAGGACGTTAAAAATCAAATTTTGTTGCTGTTCGTGATCGTTTTATGGGATTAATTAAGCGCTCTACTTATTAAGTCATGTACCCATACTACGATATTGCAGTGTGAATCCAAATTTGGGTATAATAATTGTTGTAAGGTACATAAAAATCGATTATACTCTTCCCAAATATTTATATTTACGTTGCTCTCTCCGTTCGGTGGCGGAGGGGGAGGAGGGGCCACCCTGGACCATAGTGAAATATATCGGGTTCGATAAAAATTCAAATCATTTTAGGACATTCGGGCAATAGCCATTTTAGGCCATATTGTTAGTAGGCGTAGTACAGATAAAAGGTGTCTGAAGCGCATTGTAAAAATAAAAAAAATTATTGCACCTAAAGTCTAATTTATATAGATGATGGTTTGTAAAAGGCCCATTTGGTAAAACTGGTTTCTATATATATATACGCCACTCCATTCGCGAATTTCTGCAGGGCGCGTCCACTACTGACACGACGGGGCGGCGGCGTTTACCCCGTGAGAAATTTACGTTAAAAATATTTTTTGGGAAATCTTTTTAATATTTTTACACGATTCGCTCTGAACATTTGTTCATACTGTACACACACCCCCGCGTGCGCGCGCGTTTTGTCAAAAAGAATATGATGTGTGCGCGCTCGTCGTCGAGACACCACGATATTGTGTGACCTGCACCGCGACGACACACACACGGAAAATTATTTAAATAAAACACGACATTCAACTTGAATCACTCGCCGCAGGTGCGTGCGCAGTATTAGCGTATATAAAATAATATTGGCGAGTTGCCACCGGGTGTAATGAAAATAAAGAAAAAAAAAAAAAAATGTTATCAAAATTTATCACGCCCGTTCGACGACGATGTACAATTTGAATATCAAACGAGAAATAGACGACGCACACCACATATTATACCTCTCTATATGTACGTATAATTATTATAACGTGTAAAACGAGCAAATAGAAAATCTAGCAAACTATTCACAAATTCAACAGGTGTATAATGAACTCACGCGTATAGACTGGTTTTATTGAGATGAAAAAACAACAACGCGATGACATTGTCTTAAAGCCGAAAATTTTATATACATATATAAATATATTTGTGTGTGTGTGGCAAACAAATTTCGTTGTTTCGACCTTGTCGCGATATACATAATATGCACGGATTATACGCACCCAAGGTCTGCACGCGAAAATATATTAGCGTATACGATATTGTACATTCTGCACCATCTCTGCGGGGAGATATGTGTGCAAGTGTCTGTTTCGCGAAAAAAAAAAAAATCTAAATACATCTAAAAAACAAATTTTTCTTCATATAGGACACGTTTGAAAGCGTATAAGTACTATAAAGAAATGAGACTGTCGAAGAAGACAGTCGTTGATGACGGGCACATTGCACCGAGGAAGGGTGGAGATCATTCATGACGCGCGGATATAATGGCGACGACACGAGTAAAGGAACTTACAAAGAATTGAAAGAATATTGTGTGTTACGATGCGTGTATAGAGAAGCGCGGAGAGAGCAGCTGCAACAAACAGATCTACGGATTTATAATAACTGTATACGAGAAGAAGAAGAATTTTTCTCGTGTATAATATTTCCTCTTTCGTTTTCACAAATCCCTGCTGTGTATATTACATACCAACTCGAATAATTTTTCTAAAATGTTGACGCGTATATATACGTGTGTTGATGACAACAATCATATTGGTTGGTTGACCACTCCACTAGCTCGTGCATACCAATGACGATATAAAAATGGAAAAATCTAAAAGCGAAACGATGAAAAAAACAAAACAAAAGAGAGACGGCGAGAATTTTACGCGCGGCGTGAGACCGAGGAGAGAATAAATCGCTATCGTCGCTGCAGAACACGCGCGTAACGTATTATATACGCGTCGTTAATAATATGAAAATATAATAATAATGTTATATACGTGGAACAAATGTATCCCCCCCTGTGCCTTCCTCCCCTTTGTCGCGGCAAAGTCGTCCGAACTATGATAAAAAGTCACTTTTTTTTTTTTTTTTATGATATTTTCTGTGATCACAACAGCTTAGACTCGAGAACGGTATAATACGGTTCACCACAACTCGATCCGAAATCTCAAACACGAATTTTTGTTTCACTCTACGGTTGAAATTTTAGTATTGTTTATTTGGCTTCAAACGTTTGATTTTTATCACGAATAGACCAGCTATGAGAAAAGATTTTTCAACCCCTAAGGCGATGCCGAAAGTGGTGAAAAAACCGTAAAAAATCGATACGTAAAGTTTGATCAGTATAATTTTGTTTTATGATACTATGGACCTGTGTGCCTCACTAAGAAAAGGTTTTCCTGAAACACGATTCGAGTGTTCGTGTTATTATTTAAGACTGTTTTAAAATGTGTACTCAACGTACGTTTTTTTTTTTTTTGAACACCGTCTGTCGGGGATCAGCTAGTGTGTATACATATAATATTGTGTAAATATTCGAAAATATAGCCAATGTTCGAACACATACTATGTATGTCCGAGCTCGCGATTGTCGCAGAATACCGATTTTGACCAAGGATACTGACTGTTTTACGTATGTCGTCACGGCGGCGGCACACAACTCGACGACGATTTTCGACAAAAGTTGTGTGTCTGCCCGCCGTCCCTATAGTGTATAGGCGTAAAAAAAAAATATCCTAAAAAAAAAACTTATAAAATGATGCCGGAATCACTCTTATAGATGCTGTTTTGGAAGGTTTACAAGGTTGTATGCTAAATCTGAGTGAGCTCGGTCAAACTATCAAAATTGTGCCTTAACAATAGAATTATTGGTCTTTTATTTGGCGCTAGAAGTAGTGAAAAAGTCTTGAAATTCGTATCGGACCCGTGTCTTACCGATTTTATTAATACTATGTGAAATGTTCCGCTTATTCTGAGATCATTAGACGTGTGAAAAACCGAAGCGTTATTGAAGTTATTATTATCGTGATTACGTCGTCATAATGGTGAAAAAAGAAAAAAACACGCGTCACGACGTGAAAACGTGAATATATAGTACGACGCGACGTTCTTCGTTTCGCTCAGAATCTAAAATCCACGTGAGGAAATGTTACATTTTTTGTGGTAAACGCCAACAAGATCTACAATACAATACAATATTATATATGGTAACCACAACCGACGGCGAAACGACGCGTTTATACGACACATAATACGCATCGTTCAAAAAACATAACAACAATACGTTCGGAAGATTTGTAAAGAGAAATTGATTTTGTTTTCTCTTTGACCGAAACCTGGGTTTTAGCCAACCCAGGTATATTATATTAGTATATTATTACACAGCACCCGCCGGCTCGAAGAGCAAACTTTCCGAAAATATAATGCGTGCGACAATAGTAAAACCGACGCCGCAGATTTATTATTATATTTATTATGTCCGCCACAAATACGTCGCCGTATAATACAATAAAGGATACGCAGTAAAAGGAGCGAAACGAATCGGTTGGGGCGCGGAACATTTTAAAAGTACAATTTTTTCGACTGGTTTTAGCCGAACGAAAATACATACACCCGAGCAGCAGCAGTACATACATACGGCGATACTTGGGAAGGATATAGTTACTGGATACACTGCATTATATAGAAAGAGATGAGACGAGATAGTTGTGTGTATGCTAGTTTTTCTTTGTCGACACCACCACGATAGAAATCCGCATTGACAGAAGAAAGAAAGAATGGGGAAAAAAAAAAAAGGGCTCGAACCGCACCCGAATTCTCGCGACACAAAACCAACAACACGCGAACACCACGCCATATATAATATTATACACAATAATGCTTTTAAAGAAACATTTTAAGTGCAGCGAACAGAAACACCGGTCGTACAAAATACCGTATAATTCTATCATACGATCAGTTCGATAGTAACGATATTATGCGAAGATACATACACCTCCTAACGAGTGGTGGGCGCGGCGTCCAGTTCGGAAAAATGCGCGAATTCCGGATCAATGGTACACATTATTATAGTTAGGCTCCTACCGAGTCGGAACAACAACAGACTGCGTGTTGAAACGAACAAACAAAATCGGCTATATTTGTACACACACACACGTCATGGTTATTGGTTTCTAAAGGACATATTAAAGTAAAGTATATTTTCCAAAAAACTAAAGTAAAAAATAGTCGTCGGCGCATTAACGCCCCGCCGTTATAGCTCCCCACTTTTTTCGTCAAAAACTGTTTGTATTTTTTCGAGTACACACACAATAATTTCAATTCATCGCACGATTTCGTCGCCAACGATGTGTTAGTCGGAGGATTTGTCCGGTTTTTTATGCACAAAAAAAAAAACATCGTTTTTATTCCATGAACGCGTCACGGAAAAGTCGATAATACGTTATTGCACTTATACTATTAAATAAGTACAACAAACGATAATAATTCTCACGAAACTATCGTTCAAAAGGTGTAACACGATAATTTATACGAGTAATATATAGAGGTGAAAAGCCAAATAATAATAATACGCTGTACAAAGGTGTGTCGAGCCTATTATTTATATTGTTTACGAAAGATACGTGTGCGCACATATAGATTTTTGACCTTCTGAACGCGCTCAAAAAAATTCGATTAAGTATGTGTGTTCTCGGCCGATACGAAAAAAAATTACTTTTAAAAATAAAATACTCGCGTCGGCGAAACAACTGCTGCAATGCAAAACGAACAGATGGACGTTTTTATTATACTTGTATTACAATGAACGTGAACGAAACAGTAAAATGCATTTTCCAGCGTCAGCGCGATACAAACACAGTAGACCACTACTATATTTTAGTAGGCATGGAATTTTTTTTTAAAAGATTAAATTCTTCAATGCACCGCGCGTCGATTACGCGATGTATTTGTGTTATGTTTATGTAAGTAATTTTCAAGAACACCAACGCAAATATTTGCGACGTGCCGCCGACACTAACAAGTATAATAATAATGACCGATGTTTATAAAAATCACTTGTAATATATTTTTATTATTATTATTGTTGCTATGAGAAGAACACGCTTTGATGTTTTTTTGTATCAAAGTTACGTTGGCGTTGTCACAAATTGTACTCGAGAAACGGGCGCGATAGCGATTTTATGCGGCAAAAAACATAATCTATAAACGTGTTGCGCGTCCGCAAAAATATTTATTACGCGAATAACGACGACGGATAAAAGAGCACACAATACGATCAGAATTTAATACGTACAGAAGAGTAGTAGTACGAAAGATGCAGAATACAAGTGGTAACAACACTGTGATTAATAAAATACCACGAAATTATTATTATTGCGCACGCATTCAATTAATAAAATATCGTTAGGTATATTATTTCGGTCGATAATATGAATTGCAGGAGCACCGAAATTAAAAACTGATTCTGAAAATAATCGAACGAAAAATTTAAAAACTGTGCGCAATATCCACCTCCGCGGTTCTATAACTCCGTATATTCAATATAAAAAAAATTACGCCGATCATGAACTGTTGAAAATAAGCATTCAAAAACGGTTTTCTATAATACGTCTCGCATGATCAATACGATGAACTAATAATAATAACGTACATATTTATAATACGTTGTTTATACACTATTATTAAGGTCGGTGTTAATTTTGAGTCGTACGGTGACTATAATATTACGATATACTGTGCCGGGGGGTAACCGCTATATTATACTACAATTATGTGTATTGTTTTAAAAACGAAATAGACGTGACCGAAGGAGAAAAAAAAAACGTTAAATCGACACAAACGGATTTTTATTTTCGTCGAATTTACAATATGTTTTTACATTCGGATTGTCATAACACGATTCAGGACGATGCATTCCGATAGTAGAGTGCGTCGTCGATACGCGGCGACATGGCTGAGCGTCGTTTGAAACATATACAGTATAATAATAAATACGGTCTTTTCAAAAATTTTACTATATACTATCGAACACCAACCGTAAACATTTCGTAATGTCACAGTTTAAAAAAAACACACGTCGCGTAAAAGCCACCACCAAATACTTTGTTTCAATCTGAAATACAAAACGCGGTGGCAATTGTATATAGGCTCTGGAGAGTCCAGATAATAACACATTTTATAAACGCCATGAAAATCGTTCGTCCGTCCGAGCGTGCAACTACGTATATAAACGCACCACCCGACGTGAATCGCGTGTTCTCCTCCTCTGTAATTATTATTAAAGCGCGTCCAGCCAAGTCGTACGTTATTATTATGTATTGTGACGATACTAAAAAAATTATAAACATTATCGCTCTTTATTACTACGATTATATAGTGCGCGCGATTAGATTCGGTGGTTACGCGTGTGCAGTAAGTAAACTGTGTACTCCAGAAAAAATGTTTTAAACAAGAGTTTGATTCTTTCTTCTTTTTTGCCACTATACCTATTTATTTATGTATACGAGGAGCACGCGGAAACCTGAGCGGCGGCGGCGGTAGTCTCTAAAGCACAACAATAATCATTATTATACTACAACAAATACTTATTATTGTGATCAAGCTGGAAGAAAGCGACAATATTATAAGTGATGACCACACACCGTGGGCAGAGAGACAGACACGTTTTATTGTTGTAATCGCGCGCCCCCACAGACTTCGCGGAAAAACGTTCGGAGAAGACACGGTCGAATTCATTTTCGATTATATAACAAAAGAGGGTGGACGGCACCACTTTGATTTCGGCACAGTATTAGTAGCGTGAAAAAACCGCGAGGGTAACACACACACACACACACACAATTGTATAATAAACGACCGGTTCGCTTTTGCAGCGTGAAATTGGCAATTAAAATTTGAAGAAAATAAAACCGAAACGAGCGCCGACCGCCCCGCCCCGTCAACGGGGGCCACCAAAAATTACTCTGCCCTCGACCAATTTTATTCGATTATGTTCCATTGTAAAATGAGGTAAGTATATTGATTATTCTGTGGTATTTTTTACGGACGTTTTCCGTATGTTCCGATGTCAGTGGCGTATTTTTTTTTTTTTGGAAAAATAAAACGGTGTTTTTGATTAACTCGGTTGTTCGGTTCAAATATAGTTGTTGAACAATTGAAGCACAAAAAGTTGAATCGAATTATTCAATACACTAAATAAAATATCGAATAAGTGCTTAAAAATAATACAATTTTTGACTAATACCACTTGAAACCTAAAAATAAATAAACTAACGCGCGTTTGTTGTATAGTACGAACACAAACGTTGTATTTGTCCCCCCTGAAAATTTAACGTCTGATAGATACGTCCGATGCGACCAGCATTCATTATTAATAGAATAATAATTTTATCGTTCGAAGGTTTTTGGTAAAATTTCCAAACTTCGAAACGAGCACAACACAAAATAATTTGGCCGCTGAACAGATCGAACACTCCGATAACAAAAGTCCGACGTCAGTCGCGACCAGTTTTGGTTTTCATTAGCGAATCCAATAGTTTATTGCATATAGTTTTATAATAGTTTTAACGTCCATTATGTATTTATAGCCATCGAAATGATGGTTTTTATTGTACACAGGTTTTTTCCCTGTGTCGTTTGGTCGGTTATCATCTCGTCACCGCAACAATTTCATCGTTGATTTACCTATTTTCATCGTTGCGACAAACATCAATCCAAAAGTTTAAATCGAAAACGTTGTTTTGATACGAACACAACGGAAAAAACACTGAGAATTAGTTGAAAATGTTTGAGATACGTCTCGTTTTTTAACCGGAATTTTACACGCAAAATATTAACGACAGATTATTTTTCATTAGGTATATTATTAATAGCCCGCGTGTGTACATATTGTATCACACAAAATAATACATACAAAAAGACGCCTTTCGTTTATTCGATTTTTGCGGCTGACGATGATGATGATCCTCCGCCGAGTGATCGAATGAAACCCCGAACACGATTATTACGAACGGTTGTCGTGTGAAGGACCATATATTTTTCCATAGCAGTTTTTTAGACATATTTTGCTCTTCCGTAATAGAGATTCTCGTCGCCAAAATCGAATTTATCTATAGTTTTAACTGCAAAAATTTACCGCAATCGTCACAGAAAATATGCACAAACGAGAAATATCCACCCACCGAGTGAAGATTATTACACAGCTGATGATAAACGTTTGCGTGGAACGCGGTCAGGGTGATAGATAAATTGCGCGAACCGATCGCTATTTTTCGTTCTATCGCGTGTTAAACATAGTGTTCTACTGTTCTTGCGTATTTCATTAATTTTAAAGCGTAATTGTTTACTTATTTAATATTAAAAATAATAGTTATTCAAAAGCGAAAAGTGGAAGGACGTCCGGGACACGTTACACGAGAGATTACACTCGGCGCGCTTAAATTGCAGTCGATCGTCTTTTTTTCACCGGCGCGGCGTTGAAATTTTTAACAAACGGTCCGCGATTCGGTCGACGAAAATATTGTTTTAGATTCTGAACGATATAAGTAGCTGTCATTGCTCCGATTTTGACGGATGAAACGTTTTCTGAAAGCCCAACTTATATAAGTACTATCCTTGGTATACAAATGTACTAAACGTTTTGCCAAGCTTTAAATTCGAAAAATACCCAAAAAACCAAAAAAAAACTTGGAAAAAAAAATCGGTTAAAAGTACGGCGAATAAACAACTAAAATTAGACACATTGAAACCATAAATAAAAAAATAATAATCAAAATGTCACTCGGAAATAATGTAGCTTTCTATTTTAAACGTAGATACGAATTTTGAAGTGAACATTGTTAAATTTAGTTCTCAGAATCGTTTTTTAGATGGCAATGGTTATGCTTGCTTTCTGCTATCAAATAGTACGTTTAAACCACGATTTCCAAACCAGTGACCCAAAGTCAAAGCGTATTCGCCACGCGACCGATCCCGGCTTTTTAAATCGTTTTTTTTTTTTTTTTGTGAAACAATCATCAAATTCACTGCACGAACGCTGTACGCGAAACTACGAACAAGTTTTATTACAAACAGAACTAGGACGACGAGCTAATAATAAATTATGAATTTTGAACGGTCAGGACCGATGCTGGACAGTATATTTTTATAAATAAACGTTTTTTTTTTTTTTTTTGTCACAGTCACCACCAATGATTAATAGGACAAGTAAACCTATTTAAACGTAATGTCAACTATTAACATAAACATTTATTAATATTAATATTTATTTATTAATATTAATATTAATAACTCTATTAATATATGGTTGCAATGCTTAATTATCATATTATACGCTTACAGCAAACACAATAATATTATGAGGACGACACAAAGTACGTATATTTTTAGGAGCATAATGATATTGCAAAATAAATTTCCAGAAGAATCTCTATTAAAAAAAAAAAAAAATATGATTCTAAGTAAAAATTGTGACAGTCCGCTTGGTTTGAATCTCATTGTATCGTATACGTACTATTATTATGCTGTTCGCAATACCGAGTAAAAAGTAAAACAATTTGTGCTCTTATAAAAAATGATGACATCGTATTGTTGTGATACACACGCACACGTGAAAAACGCGTTTTTCGGCAGACAACAAGGCACGCACATAAAAAATGTTAAATTCGTCGTTTTCGGCAATAACTGGTTTCGAGAATGATCGTGTATGATATATAATAATACCTAACTAAAACTATTATTATTTTATATAATACCACCAGTGTGACAACCGGGTTCTCCTCCTCCGGCGTCGTGTGCAGTCAGTCCTCTCACATTTTATGACGTTCCTCCTAAATATTTAGCACAATCATCCCGGAAGGCTTCGGGTAAATTTGGGTAACGAGAAACGACGTGTACCGAGACTACTCGTTTCGGTGTTCGAACGATTCGAGATCACAGAAATGTTTTTTTCAACAGAGTATAAAATACGGAGATTTCTTTGTCATCACTTTTATAAAAAAAAAATACTATCCACTCAACGCATTAACGCGAATTTTCGAAATTGTTTGCCGAGTGTACAACATAATACTTTCAGTAAAAATAGGCTATACACACACACACGTAATGACGGGGACCAAAAACACCAATACGGATAGTGGAGGAAATTCGGTCAGCAGAGAACACAACAAAAGTTGATAATATCGTTCATTTCTTCGTCATGGAACGCCGCGTACATAATACAATAATAAATTAAAATCACATATTTTGTGTCTAATGTACATTATTATAATAATAATATACAGGAAAAACAGCAATAATTTAATTTCTTTTGATAAAAATTCATAATTATCTTCATAAAAGACTATAGCTGTCCCGGGACTTGGTATATTATCTAATAAACAATTTTAATGAGTTCAGCGTTCTCTGCTGTACGCCACCACATGACGCGAACTGTCGAGATCGAAAATAGTAATTTTCTTATGGGTTTTTATTGAACGACGATAACCACGACCGATAACGAAGATAACGCAACAGCACGTGCACAATATACGAGTATAATAAATGTACGTACATCGCCGCAGACGACGACGACGACATTTAACTACATATGTAACAAACACGGCAAACTTTATAAGACTTAAAAAATTAATTTTTTTGACTTTTCTCTTTCGATGGTGCAGCACCAGCACACCGAGTACTTGCGTTAGGAAAAGAAATCGGATGAAAATTGGTCAGGTAAAACTTCATAAGAAATCGCCTCACGTTTTAATAATGTAAAGAATAAGATATTATGTTTAATATTTTCATCATAACAGGCAACACCCGACCTTTGCACGTTTGGTTTTTCACGTTCTATATACTACAATACACTTTGAGAACAGATAATAAAATAATATGTGCACAATATTATTTTTTTTTAAATAGTTACAAATTAAAGAAAACGCGTACGATTCGACTTTTGCGACATTATTTTCTGGCAAGATAATTTTAAATTTGAACTCGCCACCAAAGATAAAATGCAAAAATTGTACTAAAAAAACAAAAATTTTTAATATATACTTTTATCACGTTAACGTCGTATCCTGCACACGTTATTCGCATACAATACCGTTGACTTTATAATAAATTTAATACTTAATAAAATTAACGATACAACTGTTATATAATAAGTATATAGTTTTAAATAAAATACGACATTTCAACAGAGATCGGTGAGAAAATTCCTCGATATTAATTTAATATCCAAGCAAACCGTCGTGGAGAACGGAAATAATTATAACCATATTTAATAACCATTTAAACATGTGCGTTTAACTGCCGCGTGTTAACTGTAATTCTGTAAACTAAACCCAAAAAAATATTACCTAATTCAAAAACATTTCCGCGCGACCGCATTAAAATGTCAATATAAACGGTTTAATTATTATTGTTCTCGTATAATTTCATATTTAATGTACCGAGTTATAGTAATAACTATGCGCAACCGACGTAATATTATGCATATAATAACGATAATTTATATAATATACATATATTGGTACCTAATACGTATTGGTAATAAAATATTCACATAGCAACAGTAATTTTATGCTCGCGTAAACGGCCCAAAAATACTTGTTCTACACACTGACGCGTTTACTTACGAGCACAATACCTATACAAAAATCATACAATGTATATAATACTTACACCAAATACAGAAAAATGTAAAAAATTTAAATAACACACGGATGGCGCATTCTTTGCAGCACGATAAATGGCCAAATTGAAAAAAAAAAAAAAAGGTTGTTACTGCAATATTATTATTACGATATTGTTGTTTTTCCAATAGGGCTGGTTTCAATAACACGAAGGTCACAATAATTGCGGCGACATTGTCTCATTGTTCAAAATAAAATTTCAAAACATTTTTCCAACAATTCTCAAGATTTAAGGTGGAATATCCAAGAAAGAGTCTACTATATCGAATTCTTACAGAGCACCACGTTCTGAACTGTATTTCTATAGCCGTTATTCTCTATACATCTTAGTAGGAAATCTTAGTTCCTTAACAACTAAAACAATAATTATAACTACTTATAATTTTTTTATTTGAAAAACGATTCAGAACAATAACCCAACATGTATATATTGTCGTTGAGTAAATTTTGATTATTAAAAAAAAATATTCGTGAAATTAAATTTTAAACCCAAAAAAAAACTTTAAAGAAAATAGATTTTTAAAAATTTGGCCAACGACAGTATGACAAGCAATATTACGTATGGAATGTACACTTAAAAGTTACCTATTTCTAACAATTGAGAATGAACTTAAGATGCAAAATTTCGATTTTGTTGTAACTCACTTAAGAATAGAGTAAAATTTTTTTAAATATTTTTTTAGGCCATTAACTACTAGTATTATACTACTAGTATATAGGTAAGTAGTATGCTTAACCATACAATTTAAAAAAAAAAATTATAGAACATTAACACTGTGACCTAAGATGTAACGCTTAATTTTGCTATCAACGTTTTTATAATTACTTCTATCCGTTTTCGATCACGCGTCTGGGTCGAACACGATGTGTTTCAGAGATTTCGTAAAAAATAAAAATAACATCATTATGATGTTCGGGTGTACCTATATAATCTATGTACGCCAAAAAGGTTAAAATCACATCTGCAGCACAGATTAGATAGCGGGTAAGCCTGTCAGCTGATAATGGACCAAATGGTACAAAATATATACATAGTAAATTAAACTCGTCGGGATATCCGACCACAAATACGTTTGTTCTACACCATTTTCTGCACTCGATCGACACACAATGCATTCACAATATTGTTGATTTTTAAGTTAGATACGTTTTAGATGACATTTAACCGTAGACAAAACAGATTTTTGGAGAATCGAGTTCATCGAGAGTACATATAATACGAGAACGGGAAGAAAAATTATAATATAAAATACCAAAACGTTTTAATTATAGTTAGATAAAATATAATCATACGTACGCGTTACATAATAATAATTATCGAAAGTCGTCGTAGTTTGATATTATATTGAAGAATATAATTAAAACCGAATGAACCACGATTGATGATAATGAATAATAATGAATGGAAAATATGATGATATTAATAATTATTGATAGCAGTCTTTTTGACGAACCGATTAGTACGTTTTACAGACACACTTAATTTAATTTTATGGATCGTATTATATATACAATAAATAATAACAAAATTATTGATGTTGGATAACAGCGATTTGGAAATCCGGTCTAATGAACATAGGTCATTTCGTATACTATAGTTACGCATAAATAGACCCCGGACGGCAGACGAAACCTACGTGGAGAAATTTAAATTTCAATAATATACATTTTAGTACCTTCATAGTAATCACATTTTTAATTTATGTAATCTACCTACATTTTTTTACTTTCCTCAACAAACGTTCATAAATCGAAGCTAAACACCGTCATAATAATATAATAGTAAACTTTTACACATTTGTTTTGGGTCGAAATTGTATTAACAAAAATCAAATTTGAATCACTCGAAAAAGTAAACAGTCGCTGAAATCGTAACCGCACGGCAGACAAATAATAAGTAATTAATACGGTAATCATTACGGATTTGGATGCAAAAATGTATTTTCAAAAGCAGAGAATAGGACACGAATAAAAATGTCCAAGATTCACAGAACTATAAAAACTTTTTTCCAAATCTATTAATTGTAATATAATGACTGTACGCAATTATTTACTTTGCGATAGTGATGAAAAACGTCCAAATTTGTGGATTTAAAATACATAATTCAACAAAATCAAGAAGTCACTTCAAATCAAGTGTATAGGGTATACAATTTTGATCCGCTTTACTTAAACTCTTTTGTTTTATGACATTTTGCGATTGGAACTACACTTTTTCTGCCCGAAAGTGATGAAAAAAAATAACAATAATTTTAAAAACAACCCACAAAACGTGTTCGACTAACTCAGTTCACCTCAGGAAAACTCACTCTTTCTCTGTGCAATAATAATTTTAAAAAGATTGTAGCAGTGTTCATCTATGTATATCTGTTCTGTATTATTATTACGAGCAAAATGCCAACACTCGACAGACAAAACGCAGTTATCAATGCCCAAGTCATTATGCCGATTATTTTATTTAACTATTATAATAGATCCATCCAACGGCTAATTGGCGAGAGCACATTACTGCTGATTAGTGATTACACAGTATGGGTGTTATTAACTATAGTATATAATATACTTACATAATAATAAAACTAAATTAATAAAACAATTTTTATTACATTTGAATCACTTTCAAAAAACCTCCGATCGACCTTGGGCGATTTTACAGCTCAAGTTTTATACATAGTGTAGCTACCTCGTAAACTACAATACGAAAAATGTATGTTATTTTATCGACTTGTCATAACAAAACAAAAAAAAAAAACCAAAAAAACTAACAGCTTTATCTTGAAATCAAAATCAAGTCGAGAATCTATTCGAGTCGATACAATAAAAAAAACGTTAGTAAAGAGAGCCCCTGAGATCCGACTACGCAGCCGTAAATGAAGTAGACGCATTTAAGACGATTCGTTTTTATATTTATTAATAATTGTAACTTGTGGTAACGGCAAACGCAATAATTTTAAAATCGCTCAAGAACGTGTGCACAGTGCATTAATTCCCAAAATTCATTAACTTTTTTTTTATTTTGATCGTTTATTTTCTTAAATAGTATTAAGGTAAGTTAAAAGAAAATACTATGCTATAGGTCTTATGACTTCTGAATATTTTGTTTTTTTTTTTTTTTTACTTAGTTTTAAAAAGTTTATTTCATTATTTATGTCTTAAAATTGAAACTTATCTAGTTAATTTTTTCCATTAACTTGCCCAACATTTGTTAATTCCACACGATACGTACCCCCCTTTATAATTTGTCGCTTAATTTTGAAATTTTGCTCCACATAAGCATTCCGATAAGATGTTATTATGTGAATTCGCCGCAGCCTGCACAACAAAATGCAAATCGTATCACAAAATATCACTACTGCACCGTGAGGCACCACTTCCTAGGTGGTCGTTTTCTTTTTTTTTTTAATTTCCCACTTTGTCGCATCATGTTCACAAGCCGTACTTCTTTTTATTTATTTACGGTTTCATCGAAATGTCTGAGAAAAGACCTTCAGCGTCGAAAATTCATAAAATGCGCGTCGCAGTCGTATAAACGAAAGGAAGTGTTGAAGGCCACACCGAAGCACATGTGGCATTTACCTATATATTATACCCTGCTGTAGTTCCAGACAGTAACGCGTACAGAATTAGGTTTATGAACTTGAAATAATTGTTTCTAACAACATACACAGTCGTCAAAGCGGAAAACACCAACGGTGGATAAAAATAGTATTGGGAACATGATATAATATAAATTTGCTATAAATATTATACGACATTGCGAATTTATGAAAAAATTTGAATAATAATTATTGTTCTCCGGTACATCCGAATAAGTCGTTTGTGCTTTCAGAACTACCGGACCAGATTTGTATATCTAATCAAAACTGGGCGTTTTGGAATCTTTGAAAATGACACGGCTTTAGCCCCGCGATATAACCTTATACCGAAATTAAAAGTAGTATAAAAACTACGAATAGAGCGCATACTCGGTTATGTTAGTTACTTAATATCGGTCGCGTCGTTTTCACGTTTTTCTTAGAAAAATAATCAAAATTAAGTGTGTGTAGAAAAAAAACTTAACACGAAATTCCGTCGAGTGTTTTCTTTCTGTAAAGCAATATTCGCACACACACACACACACTTATTATTAAACGCACTGCAATGCGGTTTTTGCCAAAATGAAATAAGTATACCTAAGCGGTGTTTATTATGGTGTTTTTTTTTTTTTCAAGTTTCCGCCCACGTAAACGTATAATGGTACACGTTAGCGTCGTATTCGTAGCAATAAAATTTAATATTGTATTTCATCGCTTAACGACCGCAATACGACCGCGCCGTCAAACGAAAAATAAGAATACTTAACATATTATACTTATTTAAAGGAAAATCTTGATGTGATGCGCGGTTACAATATTGAATTTGAGATAAGTATCGAACTAAATTTTATTGGCGTGTTCGTCAAAGTAGCAAGATTAAATCAAATTTAAATTATTTTGGGAATCGAAAGCGTAATCAGACAATATATATATTATATTAAGTGTACACCTGCTTATTCAAAATGGAAAATTATTTTATATTTGCAACACGAGTACAAAATTTACCTGGTCGTCGGATGCGTATAATAATATTATAATAATCTGTATTATATATTACGTGCGAAACGACGACGACAAACATTACAGCAGTGTTTTTCACATTGTAAATGGTATATGTATATTATATAGTGAGGGAGTGAGTACGCGTTGTTATAATACGATTTCAGTGTATGTGATGTTGTGAAATACGAATTGCGGTTTTTGGCAAACGAGAAAATATTATTTATATTATATTTTATTGTTGCCACGGTGTGACTATATACGTACGTACAATGAAATACAATTTTTAACTAATATTCACAACGTATAGCGAAAATTGTTTTTTTAAAAACCGGTGCTGACTTTCACACGGGGAGTGATGTCTTTAAAACTTAAGAAAAATGTAAAAATTTACAATAAAAAACCGATACACAATACTATACATATTGAAAACTCGATCCGATGCAACGCTGTCTGTGCAGTTGGATTTTTTTTGAAAATTAATTTTCTTAGAAAAAAAAAAATCGGCGGCGAAATTCACGTTCAAAACATTTTGATAATGCCGAACCACAGTAATGCCTCGACACAGTAATAATATTTGTCATCATTATTCGGCCGAACAAACTCGCGTGGACCGCGTGACGACCAAATAATATGTGTCCAGGTATATAAAAAACAATAGAAAAATGAAAACCACCGTTTTGAATATTGTACGGCAAAACAGAGTACATACATGTTATACATGTCAGTACGTATCAAACGATGAAAAAAAAAGATTGAGAAATGCGTAAGTACTTATAAGATCATTATTATTTTCCGAATTCCAGGATTTCCGCCGGTTCGAAATGTTGAAACACGCACAAAATAAAATATTTTTCGGTGTATCGCCGAAAAATCATTGTGCGGAGGACGAAAGGCATTTTGAACAATACGAGTAGTTTATTAGCGGAGTGTGCCATAACGAAATGGTATAAAAATTTGTACGTCACACGCAGTCACAAAATCACACTTTTATTTCGATATTATATTAGGTTAAAACTAAATTCCTCGCAATTCTATTCTATATAATGTTATTCTATAATAATATTATGTTGCTATATAACATTGTTATTACGCGGAGTGCGGCGGCCGATTTACCCAGGACCTTCGCGGGCGATATTCTCCTCCTCTACACGGCGATCGCGTTTTTACAGATGGCATTTATATTTACATGTGTAGAACCACGGACGATTTAAAATGCGGGTGGGTGCGTTTTAAAATGCCTATATTATTACTACTATATGTTAGGCGAGTCGTTTTTGTGTCACATTTTCTTCTTCTACTCTCGGACACACAATAGATGAAAAAACCGTTATGCGCTCGAATTGAAAAAAAAAAAAAAGAAACTTCCCAACATGATATAACACCGTGGAAATGGACAATATGTATCCCGCTGCCTGCGTCCGGTGCAGTGTGTTGTAATTTTTGACCTCGCTGCAAAAAGGGATCCCGAAGAGAAAAAGACAAAAAAAAAAGAAGAAAACCATTCATGTCGTCGTTTCTACGGTATTATCGAAAAAATCACGTGCCGTAAACGTTTTTAGTTTCACGAACCTTTTCCAGAGTGGAGTACTGTTATTGTGTACACAGCCAAGCCTCGGCCGCCACCACCTGGGGTCAGGCAATTGTCGAAAAAGCCAGGCCATATGCTACGATATACGAGTATAAATGGTCAAAAATAAATATCTGAAAAATCGCTATGAAAAGCGCAACACGCGTATATATATATAAATTTATCATGGTCATATCATATGATACTATGATGCATTCTGCTGGTTGCAAATTTTGAGCGGAGCGCACCAAGTGCTGCACGCTTCGCGTGTACACATTGGTATTTAAGAAATTAAACCAATGAACTTTTCTTGACATTAGATGTACAATACAGTTTTTTATTGAAAATATTGTTGCAGAATTTAAATAATAAGCAATAAACTACATATCATAGTTATTTAACGACTTTATTCATTACTCTGCAACTTAATAAATTTTTAAATTAAACTTTTTTTTAATACACGTTATATTAACGTTAATTTTAACGTTATATTAACGTTGCGTCCTAACCATAAGAACTGGATGTTCCGCGGATCCATATGCCAGCAATTTGTTCAGTATTCGTCGATCTTGAATGTTAACGCTATTCTCAATTGATTATAACAACGTTCACCGACGAAACCGTTATCAAATCCAAGATTTGATTCGTTTGGTTTCTGGTTATCGTTATAATAATTGATTATATACGTTTAATTTTGTATCAAATTTTTCTGCACGCAAATTTTCAAACCGAGTATATTTGTGATCAGGAGGTTAAACATTATTTTTTCGTTAAGTTATCGAATTCACGTCTAGAACTCGAGATATTAACGGTTGAAATATTTTTTTTTCCGGAAAAAAAATGACAGGGCTTCGCCGTAGTCGAATGAAAAAATTCTATTCTCGCACGCGACACTATGAAAACAATCAGTTTCCATGGCAACCATTTAGGTTTTCCGGTGATTATTCCTCCTCCGTGGTATGGCCGATTTTCGTTTTTCTTTTTTCAGTACCACCAGATAGACCACACACGCACGCGCTAAAAAAATTCGAAAGTTCTAATAGGACATATTCGAATTGATCTCCATTTTTGTTTCGGTGATTATTCCTCCGTGGCTCGTCCGATTTTGATGATTTCAGATTTATACCTTCCCATGGATAGATTCTATAGTCGTGCCAAGTTTCAAGTGAATCGGTCAAGTCGTTTAGGAGGAGTATGGTTACAACCGAATTATGGTGACTCGCCTAAGATTGAGCTTCGCTCGCTACGCTCGCTCCGCTCAATAATATAGTAACCATAAAATTTTACACAATATTCTGTAATTCGTTCTTCGAGTATAATTTTTTAGGTTGTACCTGTATAATAATATACATATATAACACGTAAGTAAGTACTGTACACTTTCGGACTCGCTATACACATACAGCCATATCAAATTAATAATAATAAAAAACATATTTATAGGTAAAATATTACACATAATGTACAGGCACCAAACGTTCATAAGGGTTAGAATACATACGGTTGGTCTATACTTGTATACATTATAAATAAATCGCTGCGTAAACGGCTCGCTAAAATTAAAATCGGAACGAAACTCGGGCCTGCGGGGGGATGGATGTCTACTACTACTATTAATATCAAAAGTACGAAAATCGCATTTTTATTTCGATAGTATAACGCGGCCAGATAGTATAGTTATATCATTATTACATATAACGAAAACCGTTTTGATTTCGCATCGTTACACCCGTATAATACACGGACTATTTCAAACGTACGTATCGTCCGCGCACAAAGAAATTTCGTCGATTACTGGGCGGAGATATTGATAACAGTAAAAATAATTTCGTGATTCAGTGGCAGTATAAATATAGTCTTATCGGTATTTATCGAAGAGACTATATAATAAACTTCATGGGGCACGAGTAATTTTGTGCGCGAAAGTGCCTGAAACTGAATTCGTCGACACAACGAATCGTCCGCGTGGTTATTATTTGCGGCAGCGATTCGGTATTTTGGTGCAAACGAACATTTGTTTGGAATGACTTTATTACAAAGAAATATTGCCGAATTTTTAGGTTAACCTATATGAACATTGTAAAAAACGCGGGTAAGCGGGTATTATTACACTTTTTTTTCGAACGATGTGAAAATGTGCACCTATATATATGGGTCGGAGGAAAACCTTAGGGTTAGGGTAAAATCAATTTCATTTCTCCCTAAACGTAATAATTATTAGGTGGGTACGCACAATAATATACATAGTATTAGTAGTAAGTAAGTAGCTGTACGTGTATAATTTTTATTAACGGGTGTCAATAACCGGCGCCGCCGCGGCAATTGTCACCATCACCACGATATTATTACTTATTGCCTTTTTTTCGAAGCGACTGGGTAATACGTATGTTTATCACGTATATTTTATAGGCCACTTGTTGCAGCCAGACGCCACACCACCACTCGGCTGTGTGTTATATATAAAAAAAAAAATTACCAAAAAAAAAACAGCTGGTGATGAAAACGCAATGAAAGTGCGTTATAGTACGCGTTATTATAAATAACATTGCACACACCTCGACGGCTTGATTCCGTGTGCACGATAAATGACATTACGTTTGAACGAAAATATATACAGTGCCAAAGTGAAATACATATCGGGGTGAAAAAAAAGGAAAATCGTCTGCATAATTCACGCGCGGGCATCATAGGAAATATGGCGAAACGAACGTCACTGCAATAATACGTCCTGCGGTGCACGGACGTCACACGCGGATAACGAAAAAAAAAAACACGCGAATAATAACAATTTTATTGGCAAACAACGCGCGGTGCGACGTTTCACGACGACGATCACCAACCGCCGCGAAACGTGTCGAACATTATTATTATTGACCGACGTGGTGGTGGTGACGACACCGCCATCATCACCACGTCCGAACGTGGTCGGTGTCAAATCGCCACCATAAGCGTAGTAGTAGAGGAGATCGGGCAGCACGTAAAAAAAAAAAACCCGACAATGAATCCTCCCGAACGGAAAAAAACTACTGTTCGTCACCACGTTCTCAAATCAGACAAAAAAAAACTGGTCGCCCGAACTGCTCTCTACGCCTATGCCGGCGGAATGATTAACATTAACACTATAATATTTACTGACCTCCCACATCCAGTCGACCACGACCTTTCTCAAGTTTGTGTTCAGATCCTTCTGCACGTTGGCCATGTAGTCGGCGACCGGCAAGCATCTCTCCTCGTTCTCCAGCATGTTCTTGAACACGCGGTCGTCCGCCAACAGAACCGGATCCTTGGTGGCGACGCTCTTCGTGGCCGATTCGCAGCACAACAGATCCATGACGGCGGACGAAGACTCTTTACGGTTTTCCATGTTCAAAACAAAAAAAGTGCAGCGACGGCGGAGCAGTAGTGTGGAAAAAAAACGTTTTTTTTTTCGATCGGAAACGAAAATACGGAGACCGCGGGACGGACGGACGGGACGGTGTGTTGTGAAAGACGCGATGCGACGAGCTGCTCGTGAACGGCGACGGGAACGTGGTCGGGATAAGTGTTCGTGCGAGCGTGTTGCGAGCGCGAATGGCGGAGAAGCAGTCGTCGTCGTCTTCGTCGTCGGGAATAATGTGTCCGGCGGCGGCGGCGGCGGGACAGCGCTCTGCGTCGGCGGCGGCGGCGAACGGAGTGGTGGGGATCACGTGGCGGGCCGCCGATTGCGCGTGTGACAGTGAATTGTATTGGTATTTACGTTCTGTTTTTTTCTCCGTTTTCTTCCTGTGCGTTCGCAGTGTGTGCGCGCGGCGTTACAGCGCCGGTAATACGGACCGCACTGGAACGCGCGATCTCGCGCGTGCGCACACTGCACTGCGCGAAAACGACCGGGGACTTTGTCCCTATATTATATTAGAGAGAACCGACGGACGGAGAGCGCCGTTTGACGATTATTTTTCAATACGAAACGACAACGACGCCGGGGGTATTAAAAAGGGTTTGTTTTTTTTTGGAGGGCGTTTAACACCCTGTCCAATCAACCCGTCAAAGGAATATTACGTATTACACTATAATATAATATGTATATTTGATATTACAATAATTCTCTCTCGCGACGAAAAATGGAAAAAAAAAGGCCGGGATCGCGCGCGCGTGTCCGACGGGGCAGCGACTACGGACGCTTTGGGTGGGAAAGTTGCGGTTTTCAAACGCGTTCGAAAGCAACGTAAAGCCTTCGTATAAATACGATTCTCAGCTGTCCGGCTAATTATAACGCGTCTTGGTGGTAGGTAATAACGAATTCAACGACAAACGAAACTCTTGTCGAATCCTGTATATTTTGAGTATTACGTAAAAGTTTCGGCTCGGTATTATTATGTTATTATGTTATCGAAAAAATCGATGTGGAAAAAAAACACGTTTCACGTGTGACCCCCAACGACTACAAGAAATACGCGGCCGCCCGGAACGACGACAACGTGACAAACGAACAAATCGTTTTGACCAATTTTCTATAAATTTTTTTTAACCGAGTGTGTACATCTTATATCTTGTTCGGGTTGAAATTTCGAGACGTAAAAACGCAAGCGGCCAACTATATGTAGTACAAAACAAAAATACGTGTCTCGTATCTAAAAAATAATAGGTTCTGCATAACGAACCTAAACCATATGATAACCCGCGTGTAAAATCTATAGCTCCGTGTCATTAGAACCTAAAAGTTTCTCCAATATTTCCCTACGAACGACGATAGGATAATCCCAATAAGCTTGGAACGACTAAAACGCTTAGTTTTCACAAGGATGAACCTGAGTTGTACACTATAGTTTTCGCGAATGTTTTTTCGATATTATATTTACTATAAGCTTTGTTAAATTCCGGAATCGCATAAACGTTTTTACGCGCGATTACTATAATACCCGATTTTTTTTTTGTTTCAATACGCGACGAAATCATCCGACAGAAAAACAAAAAAATCGAGCGGCAAAAATGTTGAAATTTTCACGTTTCTAATTTGACGTTTTCGGGTAGTGCTCCGGTCGTGTAGTATAGAGCGCCACAGAAAAGTTGGGGGATCTCGGCTTTAAATTTTATTTTGTTTATTTACCGAGTCGTGTGCCGAAAACGACACCGCGTTTGAATAAAAAGTTATCCGCGATTTAAGTAGTTTTGTGTCCATAATTTATCCAAAACAACGAAACGAACTCTTTTACGCGTGACCGGTACGATACGTGTTTTTGATTCTCGAGTGAAAACTTTTGATCTGATAGAAATACTCGAAAAATTTACCGGTACACTAGACGACTGCAGAGCTCGCTCGTTTTTCCGATTTCAGACATTAAATTGATGGAACGTTGTGTATACGTACGTACATTGTGATCCCGGCCTTTTATTTTGTACGTCGACGAATATTATTACTTGCACGCGCGCACGTACGAGACGCTGTGGTCGATGTAATTCTCAGCTAACGTCGGCAATTTTTTGTATATTTCTATATAATGTTATCTTGGTACAATAACGTACATCTGTTCGTCGGATTGCCGAGCGACGATAAAATATAATAATCAAACAGGATATTGTGCGGCCGCCGATAAAGAGACCGGGGAAATCGAGATTAAGAAATCCCTTGCGTGCTGTAAATTATACATATTGTGTTCATTATCGTTGTGCAGTGTTATAAAAATTATTATTTTAAACGAGATTGTGTTATCTACACCGTATAGTCGTTGTATGTACAGAGACGTTTTTCATCATTTTTAAATGTCTTAAAAGTTTTAAAGTTACACACGAATCGCGCGACGCTTATCGTACAGTAATATACGATATTTTAATATTCGTCCGTCCGTCTTATCGTTTCGGGACCAAATGTCATTTGCCGCATGAATAATTTACCCTACTCGTTGTTAATTTTGTACACATTCGTTCTCTATACTGTAATATTGTATTATTATACTGTCTATAATAACACGATATCATTATTTTTATCGACAACCCGATAAACTTCATTATAATGATAACTATATATTATATTACTGGCCGTCCCGACCCGTCGTTGCCAGCGATCGACAGTCGGTGGTCAAGGCATATAGTTAGTAGCAATTAAAATAATGCGTAAAAAAAATCACCAAGTCACACGAATTTGGATAAAAATAAGCCGGGGTCACTATAATTTAGTATAGACCATGTGGTTTAAACGCATCGTCTGAAAGCAAGGCGATAAAACATCGCCTTCGGAAATGCGATTCTGAGCAAGCTCGGTCGACTAAAACGGAAAAATCGGAGCACTCCTTGTACTATATATATAGTATGCTACTACAAAGTGTTCACAGAGAAACAGAAAAAAAAAAATCATTCGTAAAAACAATACATTTTTCGCTAAAAACGAATTTACGATTTATTTTTGTCGGACGAATGGTAAGTATCGAACCTACTCTTTCATATTATATAAAAACAAAAAAAAATCGGCCTATTATACCTCCTACTTTGAAAATTGAGCGTTTCGTTATTTTTTTTTTTGATAAACGTTTTAGCCGCATACCGTAACTACCAAATATACATCGTCTTTACGCAATAGAAGTTTGAACTGGTCGACTATAATTGACTATAATATTATATTAGACAAGCATCGTTCGTATTATTTATTAATAATATGCCTATTACTTGTGTCTATACACACATAAATATCATCAGTATAAACACCATGTGGGTTATGCTTTTCAACGTTTGTCGATTGTTATTTTAACGAATCAGCTGATGCAGTATGTCATCAAATCAAATATATGTATATACATGTCGAGCTGTTTATAACTATAACACACTACAGTGCTAACAAAATGCTACACGACGAACGCATTTTCTTTTTTTTCTTCTTTTTTTGTCGATCTTAAAATACATCGACAACAATTAGGCCATCAGTTACTACAACGAAACACAATCTGGTTGTTGGTTTACCTCGGTATTTTGCCTCTCTTATGCTGAGTTACATTAGATTAATAAATTACTGGTTGGAGAATTTTTCAAAAATCTCAATACTAGATCGATGGTGTCCGCGTTAGGGCCGTTCAGTGAGGATATACGTTGGACTGATACTTCTGTTCCGCAAGAGGTGTGCACAAGTTGGTCTTTCGTGCCTTGTCATCAGGTTATAGGTTCGCGCGTGAGACGAAATGCGGAGGAGTGTGTTGACTCTTTTTCTTCCGCTTAGAATGGAGTGTTAGACCAATTGAACGTGGTGTCTTTAGTTCTTCTCGCTTTAGTGTTTGAGCCAATGTTTTGTTTGCCATTTTTGGTTTGGATGACTTCTTTGATTTGCTACTTAGTATCTGCAAAGGAGATATTATATTTGATTCGGGTGTATTCTACTGCTGTCTTGGCTTCTCTGTCTGTGCCTGTTCATTACCCTCTAGGTCGCTGTGTTCAGGAACCCAGATAAATTATAGTATGTCGACTCTTATATTTTGATATATTTTTTTTTAGCTTCACTATATGTCTGTGGTGTTGGATGTGTTTTTAAGACTTGGAATGGAATGCTAAGAGAATCCGCGAGCACTACAATATATTGATTCTAAAGGTGCTCCCCAGCTCCTATGTATGTGCTCTAATGTAAAAAATATACAATGTTCTTTGAACATTGTATATTTTATTCCATTCTAAACTTATCTACAACTTCTGCACCATAACACCAAGGATTTATAATTCCTAGCCTATATTATATTGTAATAGCATCGAACGTTGAAAATCGAAGACACTGCACAATAATATATATACTTGTGGAATATTAATATTGTGTTGAGTTCACGCGAGTGCATTTATATATACTGTTATCGGACGAATCGGAATAGAAGCCACACGCAATCGCAAATCCCTACATAATATTATACCACGACGAACTAATTTTGCCATGGAATTTTACAATCAGCGGTTCTCTCCCGTTAATTTTCGCTTATCGCCGCCAATACAAGGTTAGAATATAATATTTATGTTATACAAAAACACGTTTTCGACTTTTTATTCAATTCGTACAACTTTTTGCTTAGGTTTTATCGCGAAATGTTTTCACGGAGAGATTCTGAGAAAAATGCTTCTTACGAAACTTTTCTACGATCCTTGTCCGAACCAGTGAATCAGTGTAGTGAAAAGGGTAACCATTGTAATATGCGACGTGTGTTGTTATAGGTTTGTGCGCGGATAATAATATCCATACCGAATTTCGTCAAAATCTGTTTGGACAAAAGTACACTTTACACACTTTTATGAGATCGCATCGTTGATATTATATATGTAGGAATTTCGAGCCGTTTGGAGCGTTTTTTTTTTTTTTGGGGGGGTTTCGTATTGCGCACCGCGGTAACTCATATTTATAGATCATTCGTAAAATAAAATACCGACCCCGGAAAAAGGGTGTACAAAAAAAAAGAAAATACAATCGGAGTTCAAAATAAGTTAGAATTTTGTACTTACTACTTTTACCACATTACAATAAAAGTGTTCGAGGAGAATAATAATGATTATTGAAACGGAACAATAATAATTATAGAACATAAATCTAAACGTTATGTTTTATAGGTACACTTACTGAACACTTATTTTAAAAAAAAATATGTAATAGCAATTATTGTTATCGATGCGTTTATATATAGTTGAAACAAGATCTTTTAGAGTTTCGTGTATTTTTTTAGTATAATTAGGTGTATTCTTCTTTTTATCGATACGACTGATTGATAATAATTCTACGAAATTCTCATTATACAACCATACAACGGGTTTTACCTACATTTAACAGTATAATATGAGTGTTTTTCATCACACTGATTGCCGAACGGAAAAGCAATAACCGCTAAATATGCGTTGAAAAGTTTAAAGTGTTGTTATATAACCTTCAAATATCATCATCGTACCTATTTTTGCTACCGTTGCTAGTCGATACAGCGTAATCTATATATATAAAAATGAAAGTATGTTTGTATGTTCCCTATGATCTCGAAAACCGTTTGACCGATTTTGATGAATTCTTTTGTAATACATTCCTTAAAGGTCTGGGAAGGTTTCTAGCACAAAAAGTTCTGAGTAATTTGTAAGGAGGGCCGTGTAGCCAGCAAGGAACTAAAAGCATGCGTTAACTATATGGAAACTATATGGTCCGCTATATGGAATTAATTTACTAAGCTTTAACCGACTAAATCCCGGGCAACGCCGGGTCGGGACAGCTAGTAGGTTATAAAATTACCGTCGTAAAGAAGACATTTTTCAAAATGGTGTACAACAAACAACACAGTCGTTATAGATTTTATGATATTTTTTTTATAATCGACGTCATATTTTGTATTTTTCTCGTACAGTATCGTAACGTCAATGATACGCAGGTAAACAAAATTAAGATATAGAATCGATCGCGAATTATTAACTACCGTTATGTTATTTGGTTTTTTTTTCTCTACAGATGGTATGTACGTATGTATGTATACTCGTGTATGAAAGAAAAATGTGTGTGCAGGGTAAAAGATTCACAACCCCTCCTCACCCGCCCCCAACCAATCTGCGTGTTTATGGGTAAATGGCACTTTGTTTCCCGTAACGATATTGTAAGATTAGCATCGCGTGTACGTGGAAGTACAAGAGTGATAGTTAGTTTTAGAATTTTCTAGAAGGTTCCACAACGTTCAGGACTGTACACAAAAGGAGTAGAAACGTGTACACGGTAGAATGCATTTAACGTATTTTGTAAAACGTTTTGTAATCGGAGTTCCAGAAATTTTGATTTTTCGACGTAACAATATTATGAATGAAATCCGGAATAATACGTATAGCCGCGTGCGATTCTTACACGCATATTTACAATTTTACATCGTATAGGACGTGCCCGAGCCGCATAAATCGTATTTTCGAAAGTTCGTATACATCACCGCAGCAGTTATTGCAGAACTTAAGAAGTACAGGGCTCCGTGACAGAATACGCTGTAAACCCACCCTCTGTAAAACATCCCTCTCAGTGATAAAACTATCCCCTAAGAGGAGTGTTCGAACCGCGTCACGGTATTGCAGTAACGTCTTATAACTGTGCCCGGGGGGAGATCAGCTAGTTATATACGTAATTTATTGGTGTACATACGACTATAATAATCCTATTTGTTTTGTATTAACGCTTTTTTTTTAGCAGACAAAAGAACAGCTATATAGTTGTTGTTTTTATCCCTTACATACTTGTGATTCGAGAGACGACGCAATTACTTATACGATACAAACGCGTGTGCGCTGCTGCAGCACGTATACGTAGACACAAAGCGAACCCTTCTCTCGGGAACGAGTTTTCGAATGGTTTTTTACTGAATGACGTGTAGTACATATAATCATCACTGTATTATTTTTATCAAGATCCTGCACATTCTTTCCCCGAGAATTTCAAACGCGACCGACCGCGCGGTATAAGCGCATTTGTAACGTGGAGAAAAAAAAAAACCCACGGCCCGGGCTGCTCGATAACGAAATAATTCGTTATACCGTTGGAAGCAAAAAAAAAAAAATAAAATAAAATTCCAAAAAACAACGCGACTCGTGTGTTATTTTAATATACATACATAGGCGATATTCTTTATACTCTTGAGTGTTACACTGTTTTGTTTTCTGTAAACAATAATTGTATTATATCACGAGTGTTTGTGTGTGTGTGTGTGTACTTTCTATACACGAAACGGCTAAACCATATCCGACAAAACCAATTTGAACACTCGATTGGTAATACATACTATCGCATGGGAGCGCTGAACAATCGTGTTACTTTCGTTAAAACTAAAGTCTATACATCGAACACAGCGAAATAAAATGGCGATAGAGGACGCGGTTAAATGAAAACTTGCATTGATACACCTATATATAGTAGAATTCTCGAACACTAAACAACACTTTATAACATACTTTATCGTTGTATTTCGTTATTTAAATAACAATATCATATCATAACGCGTATACATTCGGCCGGTTGACATATAATATAACCTGCTGCATGACGAACAAATAAAAAGGACCGTGACAATAACACGATTCAGCAGTGTTGTCTGCTGGTGGTTGATTACGTATGGTGTTGCCCAAATAGCGAGGTGAAATCGCTCTTTCCGATTAAAAACGGACGAAAACAAACAACCAGATTTTTGAACCGCCCTATTTATCTTCTGCGAGTAGAGCCCCACTGAGTGAGGAAACTCGTGCTATGTGTCCTATGTTAACATTTTTGCCATTTCTTGTCGCCGAAAAATCTTCAACGCTTGCCCAAATGCCGGTCAAAATCTCGGCAATTCCGCATCACGCCATATATTATAATAATAGTGTGTACAGGCACATATGCCGAGTAATAAGTATGTAATAGGCATTCAAATGTACTACTAGTACGACACATTTTTAACACTTTTTAAACGTGAAAATAAAACCGAACTATAGTATAAAACGTGAACATCATACTTACTGTAATATTCCGCCTTATATTCAAAGCCATTCAGAATCGTTCTGATTTGGACCCGTATCAACTTTCCACGATTTATTATACCTATACTCACATCGATAATGTACTATTATTATAATGTATACGTCGTAGTGCACACGTTTTATCGTTCGATAATAATTATTTTCATCTCGCGTTTTTATCGCCGACCTATAACACTTCTATATATTACAGAATATACACTACAAATCCTAGGCGTATAAATCGTATAGACAAATTGTAAAAAAAAAAACTGCTAACACACACACAAACATACTTGTCGCCAATATAACGTAAGGAATGTAATACTCTACACATTTTTTTCCCTGTACGAAAAAAGAATTGCTTTAATCTATAGATTTAGGCTTTTGGTTACGTACTTTTGAAACGATCAAATCCAAACGCGGTTTTTCATCCGCGATACGTTCATTTGTTGGCGACTAAATTCCCTACCGGTGCGTAGGTTTATAATACAGTACGAATATTGTAATACGAGCAATAGTATAAAAAATATAGAAATAAACGGCACTGTCCGGTGTATCGTTATATATTAGTTATGACGAAATATCCCCAAAAATTACACCCAATATTGTGTCACGTGTAAATGTTTCCGGCGAATTATTATAGTACCATCGACAACATGAAAATAAATTAATACTGTAACGTTTTGTTCGATTGTTATGAAAACGCGATAATATTTTGTTTCAATCGATTTAATCCGTAACAAATTTTTTAATAAATAAAACCCAACGACGACGTATCAGGTTTGCCCATCACGTGTTCAAAAAATTACCTATCAGTTTTGGTCCTTGCACGGGTGGTCTTTCGACTATCGAAAATCTACATAATAATCCGACAATCGCCAAAAATAACACATAAATCTCTGCTATCACGCCGCATCGATGCATATTTTAAGGGGCAATTATTTTATTTTTTCTTTAAATAGTTCGGTCGAGTATATTTACCTGTACTATATTTTAAAAATGTTTTATTTTAGTTTGTCGTAAAAATTTAAAAAAAAAAACTCTATACGATAGATGATGCCACGCAGAATGAACGTTTTTAAATTCTAGCCCGTCTTTTAGATTGTAAATATTATTATTCCGGTCTAGGCGGTAGGTTAGTTATGACAAAATTAAGTACTACTAAATCCGACTAAATTTACTCGCAAAATAAAATTATTAGGTTTTCAATTATCAGAAATATCTTGTAGAAATCTTTTTAGCGTGACTTCCGGGGTAGACGCTCGCAGTATATAATCAATCGGCTATAATACACTTTTCACTTTGATCGATATACGTGACGCGCTCCCACGGAATTCACTAGTTTTTCAGTGGCTAGTTCAGAACGAGTACAGTGGCATAATGTCGTATTGTTGTAGTGTAGGTATTATAAATACATAATTTCCATATTTTATCACACCTCAACAAATAAACAGATGGAATGTGTTAAATATGATCTCGTATTTATCAAATCTCATTTTTCCATACACCTAAACTACAGTTCAAAGTATAAATAATACCTTTTGTACGATTCAATTTAAATCTATTTTATTGACGCCGTGCAAATAGTAGTTGAAAACACTATTTTTTGAGGTATCAGCGCTTACCTGCGGCGAGACGACAAGACGCGGAAAGAATAATATAAAAGACAAAGTCTCATTTGATTGAAAAAAAAAAAAACAGTATACAATCCACGCATATGCCATATGTTTTTAAAAGTATAGGTACTTATTTCACGTTTTTACTACGCCTACTTTTATCGCAAAATATGTCTCTTAATCGCGTTCGTTTTAAACACTTTGTTCGTACGAAAAACATTATTCGATATAATAGTTGGTGGTTTGGTACTTACATAATATACGAATGTCACCTGCAGCAGCAGTAATATAATATATTATGTGCTCGGGGTAAACGATTATTTTCAAAAACATTGTACTCCTAGCTATTCACCGTCCTATTCCCGCATGAATCCAACACACACGCATGTTTAATCGTATAAATGAGGTTTTATTATGGTATTCACATTATATCTGATGGTAGGAGGTACTGGTAGTTAGTTTTTTTTCGATTCGTATTTTTGAAAACCGGTTCTACAAACAAGCTATTGTCCGTTAGAATGTCACAAAAAGATTTTATTTAGAAAAGTTTCAAAACATTTTTTTACCGAGAAGTCATAATACCCACAAATTATTACCATACATAATATTTTCATCGTGCGTACATCGTGTAGTTCACAAACGGTATAAAAACATAGTAATTATTTCTCTGTTCTCAGGAGTAGGTATAATTCACATCGTTCTTTTAATATTTGTAATTTAGTATTCATAAGTCATCTAACAATACTCATCTAACATAACTCGTGTCCAAAAAGAAGATGAAAAAATTAATTATTGTATGGAACATCAACGTCTAGGTTGTTTTTGTGATTTTTGATGGAATGAGTAACATTAAAGATAATTAATCGGCACAAATGACAGAAGAATGTATTAAAATTAGAAAAATGTGGGGTTTTTTTTTTTTGTCTTGTTTTTTGTTATGACAAAAATACCACCAAAATATTGAAATATACTGTTTAAAGCGTTTTAAAAACTATCTTTGGATTTGTAACTATAACGTTGTTTAAGCACTTTATTAAAAAGTGGTCCAAATTACTTGAAATACAGGATATAAATACGCGAAACATACGAATTCAAAATAGATTTTAACCAGTTAATGTGCCAAATATAAAACTTACGATTTTATAAATATTTGGTAACTGTAAAAATATTTGGTTGAAATCTACACAAACAATTGTTCTACATTGTTTTTAAGTGTAATGTATAGTATCGTCTGTGCATACTGCACGTATGCATTGTCCAAAACAGTGACCCACTCAAAGTAGTGAAATATCTCCATTACGCTGTTTTTTTACTTTTATTCTTTATACGAGTAATCTCTCATATCTGATTAACTAACACTTGTATGAATCGACTTTTAAATTTCATATTATTTTAAAACAATATATTCTTGTTTCTAGACAACAAATACATATATTCATTTAGTAAACAGACTTTTTTTTTCTTTTATAAAAAAGATTGATTATTTAGAAATTAAATCGTTGAAATGGATAATACCGAACCACAAGATATTAGAAGTTATGGCGTTTTACAGTGGAACTTTGCTGAAGATATCACCGATATTGAAGAAAAAGTAAATACCTATAAGTTCTAGAGTATGTAGGAATACTACAGAATATGTTAGTATAAAAACACAAATCGTTACAAAAAAAATCAGACTATTATAATTATGACTTTTAAAGTTTTGATGTTGTTTATAGTACATTTTATGAATAACTTTGTGTACCTACTGGCTATCACTGTATACCATGAAAGTGTTAAATTTACAAAATAAACTGCGAAAAACGTCAATACTGATGAATACTTTTTGTTATTTGTAACAAACTATAAAATCATAATATTATTAGCCATATAACCCCTGATGGCTGATTCGTATAACGAACAAGGCCAACTGACAGAGGGTTTTATAAGACTATCGCCTGTTATAGAATGTTGAAACGAGAACTCAATTCATGTCCTATTATTTTTATCTTGTATAATACACATTAAGCTTTAATTTGCAGCATTTAGCTCGGATTTTATATAATTTGCACGTTTTTTTATAAAGTTATTACAGCAGAGTAAATTAAAATTTTTTTCGCGGTTCAGAGAACTCATTTTAAAAATTATTTTGTGATTTTAAATTTTTAAACGCGTTTTTGCATTTTTAGCCGTTTTTTGTTTGAAATCGGTCATATTTGTAGCGCATTATTATGCAGTTTTAAGTGCTATTAAATCCCGGCCCGGCACATTAGATATATTCAGTATATTAGTTTTATCTCGACCATCATTATTTTATAGTCAACTAGTGAACAACAATCAAGCATAATACACTGATAAAACAGTATAATATATTAGTAGTATTATTATACTATAATAATATAGTATACATCCATTTAGAATACGTACCTATATTTCACGTATATATGCAGAAAAAATGAGTACAAATATACATATATAGGTACCATAGGTAGGTAGATATTTTCTCAACGCCATACTATTTTAATTTTTAACCATCAAGTAAAATTTGATAAAAACCGCACACCCAATCACGGGTACGAATTTCCTTCCATAGAGATATATATATATAGAGAGAGGCCGTTCCATTTGTATATTGTAATCGATTCTATTTTACAGGTTACATACTTCAGGAAAAAAAAAATTATTGTGAAATATTTGGTACAATTGTCACCTCACCCTATACTGAGATATGTTATCAGGGATAAAAATATGATTTTATAATCGATAACATATTTTATTTAACGTAATAAATACTTAACAATATTTTTTTTTCTCGTAAGCGACGACGCTGTAAAATAGAAACCACTCTCGCATCAGCCCGTTGTTCAGAACGAAATAGGGAACGGCCCACTCTATATAACTCTGCGATTCTTTCGATAACCTTTTTTAATTCATTAACAATTCGGGGTAATCGAAATATAGGCATATCATTATATTGTTTTATACCATTTATATTAGTTATTCAAAGTACCTGTAGTAGTACCTGTGTTTGGTTTCTATATTTTAAACGTCAATTTTATTAATCGAGTCGTAAAATACACAACATAATAATACACGGTGTCTGCAGAATTCGTTTTTAGTTTTTACTTATTATGGCAATTATTATTACAGTAGTATAATAGTACTATAGTATAATAGTATTATAGTAGTAAATGTATAGATAATGTTAACATGTAATGTTTAATAGTTATTACTGTGTACACAGTTACTTTGTGATTAGAATAATATTACGTGTAAATGAAAAATTGTTTAACCGTGGCGTTTTGCCTACACTTTAAAGAACGACGATATCGATGACAGTGGCAACGACGAAGAATCCATTCTAGAACAAATTTTTCCGCCCAGAGAATGGACTTGTGAAAATAGCGAACGCGTAGTGAGAACATGGAAACAGACGATCTCGAGGGAAATGCCGTATAGAAGTGATGTGTGCAAGATGATAGATTCGTTACGATCTTGTGAACAGTATTTTAAGGTCAGAAGCAAAGGGCTGTGCGATACAAGAAGCGCTTTGTACAGTCTTTTCTTCGGTATGACTTTTTTTTAAATTAAAAAATTTATGCGGTCGTTTCGCACTGTACAATACAATAAACCCACCTGAATAATATACACAGGTACTGTGTTGTTTCTAATTATTTTGTTATCTACAAAATAAAAGATGAAATGTTGAGACAAGTGATCATCGTGGACGAGAATTTGGGCTCAATACTGTACAGAATTCGGAACGAGTTTAAGAGCGTGATTTATATTTACAAAATAATGCTGGAAAAAGCAATCGTGTGCACCAACATGCGCTCGGATTTAACGGTGACTCATAACAATTATAATCGTAATAAACAAATCATAATGTATATATATACATTTTAATAAGCAAAATCTGGCGGATAAGATAGGATTTATAGACTTTCGTCTTGCTCGCAACTATAGGTATGCTGTTTTCTAAAAATAATTTTCTCCAATGTAATACACTTCGATCGAAATATGTTAAAAAACAGCAATTTAAAACAAGAAAACATCGTTTGACTTCACGAGTATTTAAAACACGCATTCACAGTTATTAGATAGAAAAAAATCGACCGAAATCGTTATCACCACCTACGTTTTTGTAACTTACTTAATATTTTAATCTTGTCTCGAAAATATACCGAACAAGTAACAGGTAATACGTATACCTAACCGTTGGAGGAATAATTTTTTTATAAAAAAAAAAAATCAAATCTATAGCGCACCTGCAGCAGTGTTCAAAACGTGTGTCGTCGTATGGCGACTACGATTTGGGTGGGTCACCGGTTTGGGACTTGTGGTTTATATACGTATATTATTATTAAATATCTGAAACCAACGATAAATCATTGCCGTCGAAGAAACGATTCTGAGCAAGCTCGGTTGTCTAGAGCGTATACGTCCTGGTAAATGTTTCGAGAATTTCGCAGTTCCAGCTCGAACGTTTTCGAAATCACTTAAAACTCTAATTAAAACCTTACCTATTTTAATAGTACGTAAAAGTTTCAGCTTGTTCCGATCATTTTTGTGCAGGAAGTTGTGGCCAAAAAACTAAATCGATGTGTCAAAAACACTTTTTCCGTAGGTAATTAATGTTTAATGTTTAGTTTCATGATTGTGTGACTTTTTTGGAATTGAAAATTTGGCAAAACGTTGAGTACAACGCACCGAACATACAAGTATTGGGCGTTCAGTAAAAATGTACTTTTGACCATTATATATATAGTATTGGAGGTGCTATATGCAAGTCGCAGACAAAAAAAATCACATCCGTGTATAGGTTTCTCGCTAACGCTCAGTATTGCTAAAACAATCAACAAACGTCGAATCGCCATTATAGTCAATAATTAATTTCACTATATTGTATTTTAATCTACTGTGTATTTAATATTTCACACGATTGACGGTATACAGACTATGTAAATCAAACGGTCTGCGAAAGGAATGAACATAATAATATGCAATAATATATATTATACATATAATATAATAATACATATATATATTCATGGTAATATAAGTAAATGCACAAAATGTGCAGTATGTGTTACGAAAAAATTAATACTGTAGTTCTCGAAAAAAGAAAAAACTGTCGAACAAAACTAGTGAACACCTATAGATTTTGTACTAACCAGTAAATTTAATGGTGTTCTACACGAGCGCAGTTGACTGTTGAACTATTATAATAGATATCGGTATAAATAAACTTCAACTGAAGAATATGTTACCCAGATAACAGATTACTGATGTATTATTATATGTTTTACGCATATAAATGCGATTTGAATTAATTTTGATTTTTTTTATTCAGTACCTATACAATGACATGAAACAATGCTATAATTACTTAACATTCAATACATAATAACTGGTTTAAAAGTGGTATTTTATCATTTTGTTAAAATAAAACAATATTATTTTACCGATAGAAAAGTGTATACCTATAATATATTACATTATTTTGATAAAACAATAATATACAGCGAACGCGCTGAAACGTAATGAAAATTTCTACGTTTATCAGTACTATATAGGTATACTGCGATATTATACTATAATGTCAAACAACACTTAAACCGTGTAAAATAAATCGTTTTTTTGTTTCTCTTTTTACAAAATTCACATTTCACGTTATTGCGATTTATAATAATGTGTATACAAGAGTGGTTTTTGACACACACGTTGGGCGCGGGGTCGTCAATCAACAACAGAGGCTGTCGTAGCGATTAGGAAAGTTTTTGAATATTACGAGTATGTCGACGACCGATTCTGCTATTGCAGTTTGCACGATTGACGAATATATATTGTGTATACTTTTTTATCTACTGTTCAAAAAAAGTAATGTTGTTTTACAAACGCAATAATCACCGAGTCAATATAATAATAACAACATCAGGCGTATTGCAACGATTAATATCGACCATATTATTATCATGTACGGCTGATACGTGTATAAAACTATTATACTACTCAAAAGAAACGTAGAAATTGGCCGATTATTATATTAATTAGGTTAAAAAAACCATCTGGTATTATTTTTTTTTTCGTGATATTGATAATTTATTATTATATATAGCGTGTACAAATTACAATATAGACAACGTTATAAAAGATATCGCGTAACGTATTAAGTATATTATACGTTTACAAAACTTTATTCGTGTCATTTTGTACAGACTTTGGATGCGGAACTGATCGACCGAGTGGAACAATTGTCGTCGGCAAACGGACGTCTAACAGCGCAGTGCAAGTACGCGTCACGGAGTCGTTTGACGGCGAGAGAAAAAAAACTTTCCAGCGAAAACGATAAGCACCGCAAGAAATTGGAAGAGATGCACGCGGTTCAAATGAGCTGTTTGAAAAGATCGATCGAACAGCTTAAAGTAAGTCGCAGATTCGACGAGTGATTTTTTTTTCATATACACTCGATTGATATAATAATCTAGCAAAAGTCATTTTGGGTTTCGGCCGATGATTATTTTGTCGGGTTCCCGTCGTCGTCGTCGTCGTCGTATTATATGGGTTAAAATGCGTATGTAAACGCGGCTAAACAACACGAAAATGATGGTACGTCGTTCTGAATACAGATGTAGTTAATATTCAATATTGACGTTTTTCATTCGAGTTAAATTACGGGCATTATCGTATTATCTCTGTGTTATCTTAATCTCATAATATATTACGTATATACATATG
The DNA here is from genome assembly GCA_017140985.1 of Hormaphis cornu. NCBI lineage: Eukaryota > Metazoa > Arthropoda > Insecta > Hemiptera > Hormaphididae > Hormaphis > Hormaphis cornu. Next base: position 8,742,451 of record CM029365.1, on the reverse strand, counting down.
TATTATTATTATACTGTACTACGACTGTGGGTAATAAATTATGTAGTTCAAAATTCACAGGGGAGATTAAACGTTTTATATTTCTTCCGAACGAATTTTATAAACGCGTTGTTCAAAAAACCCGCAGTAGTAAGTGGTTACAGTAAACATCGTGCCACGGATATTTACAATCGATGTCAGTTGACGAGGTTTCGAATAGTAGTGGCCTCTGCTCAAAATTTCTCACCGGTACAGTATGATTTGTGTGTGAATCTGCGTTTCGTTGGTTCGGTAAAAGCAGAAAGAACACGATCTTCAAACAGCATACCGACTATTTAGAAACTTTTGGATTCTCGGCGACTTTTCTATACGGATTTTATGCGTTCCTTTGGTGAAAGCTTTTTCGAAATTTTCTCACCGTTTTACCAGAAAAAAAAAAAAAAAAAAAAAGTGAATTTTAAGGCGAAAAATTTTAAATTTTCAGGTTGACGTTTTCGGGTAAAAAGAGTGATCCAATCGTTGCATAATATACAAATATTCCGATACCACGCAAAAGTTGGGATTTCCGTTTTAAATTTTATATTATATTTGAAGCGTTTTTCGATATCTTGATTATTTGTTCTGAGTCGCGCGCCGAAAACGACGAAAATTGGCAACGAAATCGCCAATTCCGGCGTCAGAACAGGCTATACCTACTAAACTATCGTTATTCCACACGTCGTTTTCAAACTTTTACGTGCTAAATTAATTTCATACGATATAAATTTGTTTGAAAAAAAGTTTTTGCCACGTATTTTTCAATTTTTCAATAATTTTTCATAGTGTATTTTTCGTTTTTACCGGGACGTACTACAGATAACTGAGCTAGCTCAGAATCGTTTTTTCGAAAACAATGCGATCTATCGTTGCTTTCGGATAATACGAATGATACGTTTTTACCGAAACTTCCAAACCGGTGGCCCACCCAAAGCGAAGTCGCCTGCACTCCGTCAAACTGTCCACGCGACCTAGAGTGATCTCGGCTTTGTAACCGGCTAAAAAATAAAATATGTTGCAAAATATTTTTTGGATCATCGTACTCAACCGAAAACGTTTGAGCACAAACAAAAAAAAACAAAAAAATAACCAGACATTACCCCTTAATTTTAAATTAGATTATTATTACAGGTACCATATTTTCTATTTGTCATCCGTGACGTAAAAATTGTTTTGGATTCACACACTGACGCGCGCACGTTTGATTAGTACGTGTTTTATACGTGAAAAAAGTGTTAATTTACATCAATTAATCCGTTACAGGAGCAGATGATAGTTATGACGCCACTGAAGGAAGTCACGTAGACAACACCGCTTTAAACCAACGTATCGAAATCAATACCATAACGATTATGATATTGTTGTGCTGGTAACCGTGTCAAATATTTTTAACAGTTTGAACAGAATAAATTTTTTAACAACAAACATATCATTATTACTGTCCAACTTTGTTCTTCGGTTGTGTTAAGTATAATAATAACAATAATTGATCGTATACAATGTTACAATAGACAGATATTAAATAGTGAACGTAGAGCCTGCTAATAAAACCAACACCACAAAACAATCACGACCGAAATGTTAGGTTGCAGCTACGTCGCACAACACGGCGCTGCGCCATCGGAATAAAAAAAGAACATTTAAAACTTCAAAAAACCGTCGAAACGTTTGGCACGAATCTACGGTTTCGTTACGATGGGTGTCTATTTGATTCGTTATGATATTTAATTAAAAATTTGACGTTGTTCAAACGCGGCGATGAATACTATATCGATGTTTTTATAGATTCTGAGCCGCATAACACGATAACATACCTACTCGGGTCAGTGCTTCTTGTACTTGATTATTATTTTCGCCAATTAGATATTTATAACATTATTTCAAAGCTATTGATTATCATTGAACGCATAATTCGTAAATTTCAATGCGCTCGTGTGATTCCTTTTACGAGTGTGTACAATTACTGTGCGCACAATACCGTAAAAGTGGGTGAATTGAAATTAAGGGGCGGATAGAATCAATAGAAGAGTCTTTTATTGATCAACGGCTAAAGTCGAATAACGTTTATAAACTGTGGTCGTTTTGGCTACAAAACTATGGAAAATCTCGTACACGAATGATAATTTTTCTTTTTTTTTTTTCGAGAATTACGTTTGATACGCCAATAATTGTTCATAATCTCCATAAATTGTGATCGATTACGTTATCCTATAAAATATGTTGAACGACACGCGATAACTTGAAAAAAAAATTTTTCCACTGCAGTTGTACCTGCAGAATTTAGATTACTTATGGAAACTATTTGATTTATTTATACATGTTGTTTGTTAAAAATTAAATTATAAATAAAACACTGTCGTTGAATAGTCTGATCAGAATTACGTATTATCAGGTACTTTATTGCGATCCGTTGTAAAATGTTTCAAGTAAACACAATGAAACTAAAATCTGTTGACAATAGTGATTTGGCCGGTTTTTTTTTTTAAAAATTTCAAATCAATTGTATTCGACCTCACTCGAATGAAAAATTCTACGAAAAACGAGTACTTATTTGTTTTTTTTCACCCTCTCCGCTTGCGGGTCAATCGAAACATCACGTTTGAAAAATGTATAAAATCAAATTTAACGCTTACAGGCAATCATGATTGAAAAATCGAGTACTGTCGTACTCGGTAAGATCCGAGTTTTTGCGTAGGTTCATACTCGATAGTATTATTGTGCGTAGTATTTTAAACCCAGGGATTTAACAATACGCATCGTTTCTGCGTTCGCGCTCACTTTTACGGTAGGCACTGCGATAATTTTAGACGGATTTTTGAATTTATTCTGTTGTTAAGCCCTTTTACAATGTAATTTATATCTCGTTACGCGTATAACCGTATAATAATCGCATCAGCCTAACCTGGTCGGACGAATAAACGCCGTGTAAGGCGTTCTTAGAACCGAGTGGCTTATAATATTTTTATGCAAAAATTCATAAAAAAAATACGTACACGACGTATAATTTTTTCTGATTTACTTAAGTTTTCTCTCCTCTTTCGTCCATGCTGCGAATTTTATACCCGCAATTATCAAATTGACGACGAACGTGTAAAAATGTCGAACCGTCTGGGGCTTTTTTTTTTCTAGAACGACTTTTAATACGTGCACAGCGTTCAATCGCAAACAGAATAATTATTCAGCAGTTACGAACTATTACGTTATATTTTTGCCTGAGATTGTTTTAATCATTTGTGTGCGGTGTGTTTATTTACTGCGCGTTTATTTATTATTTTTTTTTTTTATAATTAATCGTACAGTATGTACAGCGCGTCACTGTGAATCCAGCAGCAGAACCGAAGCTGTTGAACTAAATGAACTATTTATGAATTTTAGTTTTACAGCACGCCTGTATAAACATTGAAACTTATTATTCTACACGCATATTATATATTTAACGTTTCAAAAATGTTTGTTTCCGCAAAAAACGCGTTTCGTTCGACGAAAAACAAAGTGGACGGCTTACATCGCGTTCTCTCTGCAGATTCTGATCTACCATTCGTGCAGTATCGAGGGCGGAAGATGACCGTACACATATAAATACTACATATATCGAAAGCACGTATAAAACTATACGAGGGTGCAACGTTTTTTTCCTTACATCACCCCTAAAATACCTACGCTTCACACACTCCTGCTGTATACGACAGTGTAAATTTTGGATCTAGGCACGCCACTGAATTTTCGGTTGAAAGTCGAGAGGTACGACGTCTTCCTGCACGCGCCCCCATCTAAAAATTTGAAAATACGTAAAAAATTTTAGTACGAAATTTGTAATTTTTTTGTAACCCGCGTTTCGAAATTTCTGTAACACATTCGGAATGGAGAAAATCAAATTTTGAATTTGAAGGTGCCACCACGACGACGTGTTGACCGGGTGCCACCAGCCGAGACTAATATTTTAGGCCTATCGTTTTCAAACTTTTACCACCGTTTTGTAACGAATAATTTTTTTTTATCGAGCCGTTTCGTTTATTGGATATACCGCATCGTAGTGATCGTCCGGACGGATTTTGAACGTAAAATACAATTTGCTCTTTGATAATTATTAACAAACGTACCGTGATCGTATTATAATAATTAATACACAGCGACTAACAGGCGGCGAACACGCGCGATCGCATCTCGATCACGAACGGCGAACAAAAACCGCACGAATCAATACAACATTATACGACCGCATTTATCTGTATATTATTATATAATAAAATAATTGTATTATAAAATCAATGTAAACCTAACCAACGTTTTGTCAAGAATGCGTATGTCTGCAAGTGTCAGTGTTATCGTCGATTGTTAAGGTTTTTTTTTTTTTAAAACCAGGCATTCTAGGTCGCGTGGGTTGTATTTGACTACGTATTTTCAGCGGTGCGCTATACTCCGGAAGGTTCGGTTAGAGGCTATTGTTTTAAAATGTTCGACGACACTGTTCAAGTTGATCAACAATTTCAAACAAAGCTGGTATTCTACGTGACTCGTATGAGATTTTTCAATGTGTAGTTAATATGTAGTAAAATATCGACGATTCATCGCTCATATTATTTGGGGGGTTGCGTCAACGGTTTGAAATATGTATACTGAAAACTGCAGTCTGCAACGGTTTTTCATGCGAGACGACAGTATCGAAAAATGGCGATTGAATTTTTGTAGGTGGACAATTCGTTAAAGTTTTCGGAAGGTACTTGCGACTTTTGGATGAAGTTTTTTTTACGAGGCGTTGGGCTCCTATTCAAGCAGAAAACAAAGGAAGTCTCCGCCGGAATTTTTATTCGTGTTTAATTCATCCGTTATTCCGACGACGCGTGCGTGAAAAAAAAAAACGAACCAAAGCGCTTATGAAAATGGATTATGTGAAAATCGTGACTTTCAAAACGAATATATTTCGTCCAACTCTCCGTTTCCCGAGGGAAAAAAAGAAAGAAATCTATATCTAACCTGTATAATATTATTGTATATACGTCGTTCTTCCTGCAGTTTTGGGGGATAAAAATACATTGAAATTTACAAAATGTGTACTACCTATAAAATATTTGGCTGTTTAAATTTCGCACGCAGTTGGATAGTTTTACTTGGAAATTGTTCACGAAAATAACGATTCTGAGCGAGTTCGCAGCGACTCAAATAACAAAACAGGTAGAACAGACAATCTTAATAAAGAAATTAGTCGCAAAGTTTAGTTTATTGTTAATTTAAATATGTACTCAGTTCAAAAATTTTCGAGATTTCATGAAATTCGTACATCGGACCAGACGATACGTAATCTCAACGCAGTGCGCGTACGTTTCCCGATCGTTGTTGCGGCGAAAAATCGTGAAAACCGACGCGCTCCTCGTTTCGCTCGGAATCTAAAACGTTCAGAGGACGTTTAAAATCGCCTTGCTTAACGAATCGCGCGACAAACGCACGTTTTTTTTCGCGTTACAACAACAATAAAAAAAAATAGTTTATAATAATAATTGTGCTGCACACGTTCGGCGAGCGTGCACAGAGCAAGTACGTCGTCGTCGTCGATAAGCCCGCGAGCAGTTTACACGCGCGCCACAACGCTCGGCCGCGGACAGTTGTGTGTTCGCGACGAGGGCGCGCGAGCCGTCGTCGGTCGATCGCCTTTGCGACCTCTCCTGGAACCGGACGACGACGACGACTATTGTTACGATCAACGATTTTAAATTATTGTTTTTGGATTTTTTTTTACGATAAAAAAAAGAAAAATAAATTTTTTCGGTTCTGAAGTGTTCGCGCCGTCCGCGGCAGCCGTAACAAGCCGCGTCATGGTCCTCCTGTGTTTCGGTAAGCTCTTGATTACGCACGCCGCGCTATGGGGGAAAAAAAAAATTGAGATTTTTACATTCTGAGCGAAGAATGTGTTGTTTTTACGCGACGATTTTTACGTTCAACACCTCTGATAAATATGTCTTCGGGACTCTAATCGTTGTGCTCCGAGACGGGTCTCAAATTTGAAAGTTCAAAATTTAAAAAGTCACAATCGAAACGGCCGGTCGATCTTGACCACCGAGCAACGTTAACGTCTTTTAACCGATTCAGTTTTGTGGCCATGACTTCCAAAATATATAATACGGAACTAGCTGAAACTTTTATACACATAAATGGATAACAGGTTCGGTCCGAGTCTCGAGCGATTTTGAAGACGTTTTTGAGCTGGGCTTTAAAATTTTCAAACATTTCTATTTTCTTCGTGGCTAATGTTCGATAAGAGATTTAATTTCTCATAACAAGTGTTAACACTTTAACAACAAGTGTATACGCATTATGCTGAGATTGAATATTTCGAAAATCCATGGTCACATTATTTTTTTTTTTTTAGTCGTTTTAACTCGGAGAATGGTCGAAAATCGGTCATACCTTTTTTAGGGTAACAATTCACAACCGTGTAAAACAAAATCTGAACAAATCTATCTGATAAACAAAATTTCAAAAAAATCCGCTCAATAGCTGACTCCAAACGCGTACAAAAAACAGACAGATTAGGTACAAACCGCGAGACCGATACGCAATTTAGTCGAAAAAATTCACCGCGACAAGTTAAGTTAGATTACGTTGCCTTAAGTTAAGTAAAGCTTTAAGTTAACAGCGTAGAAAATCAACTAGATAAGTCAAGACAGAATATGAAATAAACTTAACCGATTTAAAAAAAAAAAAAAAAGTTATTCAATGATATATTTTTGTTAAAATATTCACAAGTCATAAAACCTATAGCATATCAATAGTATTTTAAACTTACCTAAACAGTTAGGAAAAGGAAATTATTAAAAAATAAAAAAAAGTCAACGAATTAGTTTTGGCTGTGTTAAGTATGTTGGTTCCGCTTGGTAACGACAAAAAATAAACATACAGTTGTAACTTCGAAACAATCATTGAGTATATATATAAAAAGATGAATTAACGCAAAAACATTTTTAACTGAATAAGTTAAAAACAAAAACAATCAACTACCTAGTTATACCTTAATGCCCACCTTTTTTCTCGTAGTCGGACGCGGATATACACTTACGAGAAACAGCGAACAAACCGAAAATAGGCTCACAAACTGTTTTTTTTTTAAAATATTTTTCAAGTATGCCTTTTCACCGTGCGCATATAGCACCCGAAAAAGTTTTCCAATCGGGTTTTGCGGCAGTGGAGCGTTTAAAATGACGCATATTATATAGCTGATGAGTTTACAAATGCGGGGGTGTACGGGTGACCTTAATCCCTAACATTATAGAGATAATTCGTAACAACCGCGGTAAAAAAAAACGACATAAGGCAACTTTGCGGTTTGTTGAAAGTCGATAAATGTTCCATACCTATGCGTACAAAGGTGGGCATGGACTAGTTCAAAAGTTATGTAGTTAAGTTAAAGAGTTAATTATTTTTAACTTATTCTGCAGTCATTTAAATTGTATTGCATTAATTCGACTTTTTATAGTTAAAATAAATCACTGTCGCAAAGTTAAGTTTATTTTTCGCGTTACTCATCAAGCGCGGGACCAACGACCAAAACTATAGTTCATTGACTTTTTATTATTTAGATCATTTAACTTAATACTTACTACGTAAGTCGAACGAAAATATTACCTACAATCTGGGGAGCTTTTTATAAATTTGTTTAGAAAAAAAACTACAATCAACTCTTTATTAAATTTGTTTGGTTTTTTTCATTTTCTACGTTCTAACTTTTAATACTTATCGCCGGTTAACTTTGTTCACTAACTTGCCCAAGCTCAACATTGTTTACATCAAAATAATGAAAACCGCAGGTAAACGCCGAATACTCGATAATATTATAATACACGACAGAAGTCAATTGTGTAGGTAACTTATAAAAATAATCGGTTGGCCAAACTAATAAACTGTATTTGGGTTGGTGGGTACTTATTTTAAACTATTTATGCTAAATACCGGTTTTTGATATTGATTGCTCGTATTAATTATAATAATGATTATTGAGAAAAAAAATTTCACTGTTCACATAATAATGTTGGCTTATAAGTCAATGTTTATAATATACAACGCGTATTCGTACAGATACGTTAGTACGAGCGCTATTGACGACCTATACAACGACCTTCACTGATTATTATTAAGTTTAAGTATACGATGGTGTTCAATACAAAACTAGTATTAATAATTCGTATTATATTCTGAACGCGGCAAAGAATTTATTGCGTTTACAACGATGATTTTTTTTCTGTCAACAACTTTAAAGGCAATAAAAAATGATTCGATTTTTAAATTTTTCTGATATGTTCATGGTACTTTGAGGGATCTCGAATTTGAGAGTTTGGCATTGAAAATGTGACACTAAGGAAAAACGTGAATGCAATTACGGCTAACGTGTTTTTTGACATAATAGATTTAGTTTTTTGGCCATAACAAATGAAAATAATACGTATTGCACACTATAATTTGTTTTACTTGCAAACTTCTTTAAAAAAATAATATATTTGCGAATGTTATCGACTGTGTACACGAACGACGATAGTAAAATCAATAACTTCATAATATGTATGTACCCGCATAGGTGTAATGTAGTACAAACAATGCTGGGCAACTTAGTCAAAAAAATTTACCGCGATAAGTTAAGTTATGTCAATTAAGTCGCCTTCAGTTCGCAGCAAAACGAAAATTGCCAAGATAAGTTGAAATTTAAGATAGAAAATGAAATAAACATTTCAAAACTGAGTTCAAATAAAAGTTGATAAATATTCGCTAAAATCTTCAAACGTCGTAAAACCTATAGTACTGCAGTACTTATATATAGCGTTTTTAACTTGCCTTAACATTTGAGAAAACAAAATATGTGTAAAAAAAGTTAACGAATTAGTTTTGGTCGTTGGTTCCGCTTAGTGACGAAAAAAACACAAAGACCGGTCGCATCGACATGATGCTGTTTGTGCACCAGTTTGTGCCACTGGCGTTGGGTATCGGAAGAGTGTTCTGCTTACGAGCAGTGATATTTTTTCAAATGTCAAAAAAAGAGAAGTTGATTAGTATACGATCGTCGGTCAGTCGGCTGGTTGCCGGTCGTGTAAGCAGATTGGAATGTGCTTACAAACGCTAAATGCTTAATACGCGAATCCCTTCATAACACTATAGGCCGTAAACAGCAGCAACAACAATCGCGTGTAAGCGATTTCAGATCGAGTTTTATTACACTTCGATGCTGATGTAACAATAGATCGAAAATAGACACTCGGTGGAAAATAATCGTATAGACAACTAAACGGCGGATACCAGCGCAAAGATAACGAAAAGCACTCTATATAAAGATAAAAAATTAAAACATAATTTATAAAAAAAAAAAATATATTATTTTATACATTTTTGATTGAGTTTTAGTTTTTTCTTTTTTTTTTTTTTTACTCGATTTAAAGTGTAAGCTTACAGTGCTCACGTGCGCGCTACTACGACCCTGCTATTTACAACGATATAGTCAAGTATCGACTGTAAAAAGTTGAATTAACGCGATAACACAGTTTTAACCGAATAAATTAATAAATTATTAAAAATAATTGACTTCTGAACTCTTTAACCGGTGAATATGGTGGTTAGGCCCTGCACCTCTGAGCATGAGAATGTTTTTAATTTTTATATAATATATATATATTGTACATATTATACACCTAATAGTATACATACGAAGTCGACGAGTGCGTGTGTGTGTGTGTTTTTTTTTTTTTAATAAGTTACGTTAATTTATAGTGAGAAACTCTACGATAGTACGATAATTAATGACGCGGTATACGTCTTCAAGTGGTTAACACGTGTGTGTTTTAACGTTATGCGGTTTATGTTATAGCGTTATTTGTATGATTTTATACATTAACGATGCCGGATCACACACACATATTGATGTTATTATTGTTATAGTATTATACTTATATTTCTTCACGGTAGTTTCAAACAATAATACAGTACGTTACGGCTAATTACGAGTATTATATACTCCAGCCGAGGAGTTAAAAAAAAAAAAAATGAAAATAACCTCATAAGGCTTATGATAAAAGATTAACTATATACTGCTTTGTGCTGTATACACACGTCGTATTATGTAATATATGTAATATAACAATATGATACAGCTGCTGTTGTCATTAAATATTCGAACTGTATATTATAATTACGAGACGACTTACTACGAGTACGATCAACACAAATTCACGTAACGTTTAAACGTTGAACAGCCGACAAAGTTAAATTATCCATTCAAACGATCCCGAAACGATTTTTTTTCAGTTAAATTTCAATTGAGTCAATGAGTATAATATTTACTTCTTGTATTGAGTTTCTTGGTCGCGTTTTTGCCCCCTCTTCTTCAATGTTGAAAATGTTCTTTCCGCAGTAGAAGTTGAAACGGGTAGTACACGCACAATTTTTAAAAGCTTATTCGAACTCGGATACAAAATATCCAGGAACTGCATATTTGGAGAGCATCTACATGCCAGTTTTGATTATTTCATTATTTTCCGAAAATTTTGTTCGCCAGACTTTTAGTCCAAACTTAGAACCTTAGAACCAAACTACTTATATTGTTCTTCCTTACGTGTGGTGAATAAAACTCGGTTAGATTTTTAAAAAATTCAATTTAACTTTCATTTAAAAAATTGATTTTTTGAAAAAAATAGTCCCAAAACCCACGTAATGATATTAACTTAATAAGAATAATACATTTATAAATAAGTAAATTATTACATTCGGTATGAATTCAAAAAGACCTTTACAAATATTTTTTTGTGCCATTAACGTTTCTTCTAATTGAGCGATAAAGTAATAAGTGCATAAGAAATAAACATTGTAGTTCGACAATAATGTTCAACATTCGTTTCTAATGTTTTATTACTATATCAGAATCCGTAACAGGGTTTGCACGATTGGTGTTGTTCTTTGTAATTCTTTTTACTGATGAGTTTATGTTGATTATTTTAGCCGTTTCCTAATAATTACATGATATCATATTGAGTAGTACAAATTTAAAAAAAAAAAACTCCAAAAAACAATTTATTAATCTACTTTGCTTCATTGTATACCCTGCAGATATTGGAATTCTGATACTTTTTTCAAACTGTTTATACTAACACTTTTTGTATTTTACGCGATACGATTATCAGTCCGTTCTAAAACTAAAAGTTTAATTAATTTTGAGTAGTATAAACGTACAAACGTTTTGTATGGGGATGTTTCATATGCATTATAATAATGATGTACTCTTTGTAGTGTGCAAAATTTCAATAGTTTATACGAGATTGTTTTAGGTTTCAGGAAAAAAATGCTGAAGTGTTCGTATGTACCCAATGTAGGTATTCAAATTCGTATATTGTTAGTGTTTTTCAGTCGTATCTATAATAATATTAATATACTGACTGATAATTTTAATATTTTATTTTATATAGTATATTTCATTATAATAAGTTTGCTGTTTGATTAATTTAACAACCGTTAATAACACATATTACAATAATATGTTTGCACATAAATAAAACCCTTCGTATAATTTTCAAACGAATCCGTGTTTAATGTTTATTCAGAGGTCAAATTATTGTAGGTATACCTACTTCAATCATTTCACGTTTAGTGAGATCAACTTCCATCATTAAATTACGACGGTAATGTATTGTTGGGTTCATTACTGTTTTTTTTTTTTTAACGAAAATTAAAAAGAGAAAAACCAGGATCACTTTAGTGATTTCTAGCATTATTTATTCTTGATATCAATATGATAAATCATTGCCTTCGAAAATGCGATTTTTAGCGAACTCTGCAGTTGTCTAGTATACGTCCAGGTAAAAATCAAAATTAACAACAAAAATGGTCTAAAAAATCCGAAAAAACTTACCCACACGTGTAAAGAATATTAATTTGAATAACGTGTGAAAATTTCAAACCATTTGGACCATTATTCGAGGAGTTTTTGGTCTGAAAATGGTTTTAAACTCGTGATTATATCAAGAAACGTGACGTATTTGACATTTGGGGAGCATTGAATCGTTATTTTTATAGTGTATTAATGTACATTGAGTCATATACCAATAGATTTTATTTTTAAAAACGTAATTTTGTATATCCGTGATTTTTTCCGTAGGTTTAGAGCCAACACTGATAAGTCGAATTAAGGACAAGAACCTATAAACACTGTTTTCGCATGACGGTTTTGCAAATAAACAAGTTTTCGTAATTTTATGGCCGTTTAAAATTGAACGAATATCGTCATAATTTCAATATTTCACTTGTTATGAGAATTTATTATGTTGGATACAATAAACTTATCCTATGATAATCGTGCATAGGGAAAAAGACCTATGTAGTGTAATTAATGTCAAAATTATAGTTTGAATAGATTATATTGACTTAATGAGTAACATAATATTATGATAGCATAATGTTTTTGTACAAAAACAAATAATCATAGTACACCGAACCTATTGGTGACCTGAATACGACGTATATATTATGTACTACTTACTTCGGTTATCAGACCACCCACCGCGACGGTTGATCCGACGCAACTTTTTTTAACAAGTAAAAAATAGTTGTCTACACTCAACATATGTTGGTGGTTTTGATTTTTGTTTTTTCGGTCGGATTGTCCGACGTCTCGTTTGTGATACGAAACAGAGATAATATTATAATAATATGTGAACGAGAACGATATTATTTGAAACGAAACAAAATGTACAAGATTGCAGATGTTGCGGGAGCACGTTATTGTATATTGGAAAAAAGTTCAGAGGTCAAAGATACGAGAAAAGTGAGTTTATCTCGAAAAAACGTGCAGTCCATGATCGTATATTAAACGATTTGTGTAAGTTATTAAAAAATTTCGGGTTCGCCGTGACCGTGATGTTTATTTAAAAACAATTCAATCGCAAGAATTATAAATGTACGACCGTAATATACCGCAGTTATATTGTAAAAAATATAAAAATTATTTCTCATTGACAATAACAAATCAAACTTGCAAAATTAAAAAATCGTATCTTAAAATATTCAGAAATCGATTGGTAAAATGCGTTTATGTACTTATAATATAGCGCGTAACACGTCTACTTTAAAATTGAATAACTATTGAGTGTACACATTTCTGGTCATTACAGTTACTTATTGCAAACACAATCGACTCATTTTTCTCACGGTAGCTACACAAAACTGTACCTAATACAGCCTAATACCTGTGAGCTAAGTATATATATAACAACTCACTAATATAGGTGTGACACCATAGGCGGAACTACGGCCTGGGCCAACTGGGCCATGGCCCAGGCTAATTGGTTCCGTGTTAATGTATACATTTGCTAAGAATCTATTGTTTTAAATGTAATAAAAAAATTGACTCTCATGAGTGGCCCAGTCTAATTAAAATGTCTAGTTCCGCCACTGTAGGTGTCACATTTTGACCGTGGGCTATTCTACTTGGGTAATATTTTGAAATGTTCGGACAGAAACTCCAAAAATTTACAACTGTTACTGTACTGTTACAATAGCAACGTGGTATTTTAGACGAACGCTAAGATTAACAAAATAAAAAACAATCAGTTACATTGTAAAGGTAACAAATACAGTATGAGTATCTTCGAATGCCCATCGTTGTTTTCCGTTTAATGCATTTTGTTTAATGCATTCCATCGCACCGTTTACCCGTGCAGGTTTCTAACAAAACAGTTTGTTTCGCACGCGGTTATCCTTGCACAATGCAACGAATTGACGTCGGTATCGTAGATAGGTAAAACAAAACGTGTTTTCGAGGATAACTACTTTTCATTTTACTATATAATTTTATGCTTTACATTTATTTTTACGATTATTCGTATACACTAGTGTAAGAATAATTTTGTTGTATGTGTAATTACGTACGTAATAATTTGGCCCAGATTTAAAGCCGCGAACGAATTTCTTTCCTGCTCGACAGTCGTGAATCCTAATCTACGTGAATCATACACTTCAAATAGTTGAGGAATATCCTTTTTTCCCGTACACTGTAATGTACTTTGCACGTGGGTTTATCAATCAGTCGGGCGAGACTCTGGGGTCATAATCATATAATATTATATTTACTACGTTTTATCGTGTGTTTCGAATGGACCACTCATTATTTTTCAATCAGTAATGTTCTTCGATATTCTAGTTCAGTTTTTTTTTTTTTTTTTTTTTACGATATAGGTGCACAATTTAAAACGATGCGTGAATCATTTTGTAATATAATTTTTTCATCCAGAGTCGTGATTACTACTGCACAGTGCACGGAGTTATTGCACGGTGTTTTAAATACGTGTGTTGAACGAAATCGTGAACACTACTTATGTCCAGCACCACGTGCAGCAATATTTGTGTATAATTTAATGTCCAGCGCTCGCATCGGAGAAATAAATTGTACAAAAATACGGTCTCGGCAGTTCCATAAATTACAATACGGTGTTTCGCCTAACTATCCGATTTTCATTCGTCGTTTATAAAGTGTTTTATGTTTTTACGATAGATGACTTTTGACACGATATTTATTTTTAAAGAAATTATTGAAATTATGACGATCGGTTAGGTCGAACGGCCGTAAAATGGCGAAAACATATTTCTTTGTGTAAAAACAGTGTTTGTCAGTCTTTGAGATTATCCGGTGTCGGCTGTAAAAATAGCCTACCGAAAAAATCGCGCAACCATGGAGGAAGTGTAAGTACAAAACGACGTTTTTAAAGTAAAATATGTGCGACTAAAAATCCATTTAAGTATACACTATTGAACTGAAGATTGTGGTGTGTGCTCTCGAATGTCGAATACGTGACGTTCTTTAACGAGTTTATAGAACCGTTTTCAGACTGAAAATCGCAAAAATACAAACTCGGTTATCCGTGTGAACGTCGAAGACCGTTAGACCACTTATGGTGGTTAAAATTATTGACAGTCTCGTTCGTTTTTTTTGCACGGCGACTGAGGTGACACCCGAAATCGGTGGGTCTTCTGAGCTTCTGAGCTGGTCAATATGAGGCGCTCGCCGTACGTATACGGCCATTTTTAAAGATGAATTTTTTAATTTTCGCGCAATAAGCGGTTTTATCGCCTTCGTCGTCGTCGTTTTTTTCCCCCGCGAAAACTTTATGTTTAGTTTTTTTTTAACAAAAAATTATAAATTCTAAGATTCAAGACGTCACACCGCGTTTCAGGTCGCTGCAGCTCTCGTCGTAACGATTACTCGCCGATCGACGGTTCTCAACTGAACGACCGAAACAGCCCGGGCGCGGACTACATCGACATCGACGTGAAACGCGGATACCGTTACAGCCGTGCGAAGAGAATCGCGTTTCACGTCATTTCGATGTGCACGCTGGGTGTGCCGTACTTGGCCGTTCACTGGTCGGTCGGTTTAAAATTGTTTCTGCTCGCGACACCTAGCCCGCTGTCGACGGCCGACGTCGTTCTCGTCAGCGTAAGTACACACACCACACGTTTTATGCCCACATCTTCTTCTTCCGCTGTACTTGGTCAATCTAAAAACGATTGGTCTGCGACAACTTCATAATTATCTAACATTAGGGTGGTCCTTATTTTTGACATCTTGAAATTTGATATAACGATCCCCCCAGAATTGTTCAAAACTATGAAAAAATAATGTTTTGTCAGTTTTGGTCAACCCTATGCCGTGCCTCAAGAGGGTTGAAAATTTGGAATCAAGGGTAGTTTTTATATTATTGTGGTTTATCTCAAAAAGTATGATTTCTACGTAAAAGTTTGTATGAAAAAAATTGTAGATATTTTACATAAAAAATGTTCAAAAAATATTAACTACCAAAAAGGAAAATCTTTTTACTCAATCAGTTGAACCCACTAAGAAAAAAAATATAATGAGAAACTAATTTTTGTCATTTTGTGATAGTAAATATAAGCCGTTTTGCGGATAAAGTACTAATTACAAATATTATTGAAAATTTGATTTTAAACACATTTAAAAAGTAATAAGTTATTTTTTCCTATTGTTAATATTTTAGCACTTCGAATCGCAAAAAACTGAAAAACACCTTTTCTTGAAAATTTTTGAACTTTAGCGAGGTAAATATTATGACATTTTTTGTAATAAGCTTTTTTATGAAAAAAAAATATATCTACAAATTTTTTTTTTTTATAAACTTTTACGTAGAAATCATACTTTTTGAGATAAACCACAATAGTATAAAAACTACCCTTAATACCAAATTTTCAACCCTCTTGAGACACGGCTTAGGGTCGACCAAAATTAATGAAATTTTGTATACATTATTTTTTCATAGTTTTGAACAATTCTGGGGTTGATCAAATTTCAAGATGTCAAAAATAAGGACCACCCTTTTATATATATATATAGCCTTCAACTCTCGATATCGGTTACAATACACCCTATATAGATCGTCTACACAGTCTGTATTATATCTGACACGTGTATATTTCGCAATCTTATCGTCGTGATTTTTCCCATCGATCGTGTTCCTTCTTCTTATCAATCGTAAGTAACGACCCATCGCGTATCTTAACGGACTACGACCGGTTAATTCATAATTTTCGCCTTTTCTGTGTACTCTTCTCCGCGTTGCTCTCAGACACCCTTTCTACGACTTCTCCGTAGTTCCAACAATCAGTCCAACTTGTGTGTATATTTTCCATCCTCTATCGTTAAAGTGAGTTTTATAGTTTGACATTTAACCAATAAACGGATACAACTATTTGAATTTTTTTTTTACATCGTCCAACAGTTCGTATGAATTTCAATTAGTCGATCGATTTCGAAAAGAGTGTTGTTTCCAAAAAAAAAAAAAAATATAACATTTCAACGTAAGAACGTTGATTTTTTGAAACTTTTCGAAATATATCATATAATGTTTTAACACTGTAAAATAACTGGTTTAGATATTGCAAATTGAAAATTATAGGCTTTATAAAGTTATGGGTAGGCACTGCGAAAGTTAGGATTTTGGACCATCATTTTAAAAATAATAATAATAATAAAAAAAAAACAATCACTGTTATAATGCGAACCGCGGTACTAACCGTTTGGTTTAAAGTTAGTTGAACGACTGATATTGCAAACAAATTTAAAAGAAATTCAAAACAACTTATATACTTATAATAGCGAACAATTTTTTTTAACAACAATATTATGACATAAAATACGAATTTCTATTTAATCGGGGAAACGCGTCTGCTGCATTTAGCGCTCGCAGCATATCTTCCGTACCTAATATACGTAAAGTAAAAAAATTTTGATATCACCGCATTTTCCAAACCCTGTATGTAGGGGTAAATAAATAAAAACGATTATTTTTGGTCGGATTTTTTAATAATTTGGCATACGAACATTGTTATACGAAATGTTCACGACAAGTGTTTCACAGCGTTTTCCGAAATCGAGCCTCTAAGAGGTAAAAATGAAAAAAAAAAAAATTGGGACAAAAGGTACAGGTCAGTACAGCCAGTTATATATTACATCTGCGGGTTTACACGCCATGTCGTCGTATAGGTGCATGCATTTATTTGAATACGATCAGTAAAATGTGTTCAACGTTTTGGTAATCTCAAGTTTTAAAGGCGTTGATTTTATTTGTTTGAATATTGTTATACCTGAGACGAGTCAAAAGCACTTTCGGGGCGTGAAACAGTGCGAGTACGAAACAATAATTATAACAATTTGTGACGGAATAATCAATGAAAATTATTCAACAAAATATAGGTACCTTTATTGCAGTTATATTTAGTGTTACGAATAGTTTATATGAATTGAACCGTTGTAATTCAGCTATACTGTGCTTTTTATTGTATATAGTATCCATACTTTACCGACAATACAATATTTACTATACGTGTATGCACAAAATGTAAACGTGGGTGGAACTGAATGCTATTACCTAGTGAATTAAAGTTCTAAATATTGGTGTATAGTCGAATAGTGTTTTGATAGTGTTTACTATCAGCACAGTTTTACATAAAAAATGCAACTTGACTTATAAGTATGTAATAATATAATATAGTAATGTAGTTTGAAAAATGAGCGGTCGCATACAGGACTGTTCGAAAATCTTTGTTTTCTGAAATTACTACGTATACTTATTATTTAAATTTTTCGATTCGTTGTGTGTTTAAATACAATTTTTATTTAAGAGTAAATACGTCCGACTCGATTCATCATTATTCGTTATTGCTGAACGCAGCGTTCGTGGGAACATTCATTTGCGATAAGCTTAATAATTGTACATAATGTTATTGTATACATATTGTTAATTTTCGATGATACATTTCGGTGAGAGCCATTGAAGTCCATTGTTTATGTTTCAAACACATTATTATTATTATCGTGACCGTTTTGTTTACCATTATAATAACGATTATTTTTGTATTTATCAATTCACGCATTCGTTATTCAATACCATCCGCATTCATACATTACAATAGCCGGTTTTTGTCCGTCGTCCTTTATTATTGTCTTCGTTATTTACTCGCTCGGGTTTTTGTTTGAAAGAAATCCGTGGAATTTCTAAACGAGTTGCCATCGAGCTCCATAATAATACTCTACAAAATCACTTAATATTGACACAATGAAAGATACTGTGCGTATTAAAAAAACAAATATTTATAATGATACGTAGTATGTACCCTGGTGTATAATATATTATCTACTTAATCAAAAAGAACATTTTTTGGTAAAAAAAAAAAAAAAATACAGTCAATGTTTGAATATTATAATATTCCTTTGTTGTCTATACGCGTACTGTTAAATAGTTGTTGGTACAATAGTATATTATTACCTAAATATATAAAATATTAAAATTACAATTTAATAGTTAAACTAACGCTGAGTGCTGCTTCTGACGATCGTGGGCCGTTTATAAACATTAAATTAGAAATTAATATTGTATTGTTAAAGAAATAAAAAGTATTTAGTATTTCGTATGACTATGCTTAGCTGGTACATCAAATTTTGAGATTATTTTTAAAAGAATTTTGTGACTATTATATACTATATATATTACTTATACCGTTTTAACGCGTAATTAATTTTAGGACGCCAATTACGTGGATGCCGTGTATCAAGTACAAACTTTGAGAATCGACGGCGTCAAAGGGACGGAAAAAACCGTAAGGTATTTCACGCATCAACTGCTGAAATACGTATGGGACGAAAAAGAAAACGAATTCAGAGTTCTTCAAGGCCTCGATAACGGAACGACGACGCTATCTAAATTGTTGGAACAGTGCCACGGTCTCACTGCTGATGAATATGCAAATCAGTACGTATAATACATAACAAATCGATTCTGCGTAATGGGTATTACATACCGTAAAATAATTAGAATACATTGCACCTATATGTGTGATTAAATTTGCGCCAAACGTTTTTGGGAGTTTATCGTATGAAAATTTTAACGGGTAAAAAATAACGTATATTGTTTGCGCATCGTATGATACACTGCAACAGAAGTACAGGTAGTCGAGTGTTTAAAAAAAAAAATCGTTTGCGCTATGCGTGTTGAACAAAAGACGTATATTTTAGAATCCCGTGGGACGCATAACCATGGTGCATAACCTTTTGTCAATTCAAAAGTTGGAGGTAAGTTTTGATTTTAGATTTTAGAAGGCCCAGTGGTTCCGAACCCCCCGTGACTAACCTAACCACTTGGTTTAGTTTCTTCTGACGGCCATGGTTTTTATGTTTAGTCGCGTAAAGTGTCTATGGTTGGATGCAATAGGTGTTGGGCTTTTATCCTGTAATTTAACCATATAATAAAAATATTATATCTGAGTATGTGCGTTAAACATAATATATTTAATGAAATTTGTGTGACATACCTATACCGTTGATTATAAAACTATAAAATAATTATATTTAATAAAATTTTTATTAGTATATTAAAAATCAATGCCTATACCTATAATACTAGGAGCATAACTGAACAAAAGCGACGCGCGAACGATTTATGCCCACATTTTTTTCGTTTTCAACTCGTCGTCTAACTCTCTTTATTTAGTTTTTTTTTACGGTCTCGAGATGACACCGATAGCATGTGTATACTTCACACCACGGTTATGTATCTGAGTTATGATACTAATGGATTTTCATAAATGGTGCGAACCCAACATCACACACAACTTTGCACCAACCACACTGTTTATTAAAAGAAACAAAAAAAAAAAATGTGAAAAACTCTTAAAAATGCCGTTATTCTTATACCTATCCCACGATATCGACAGTATCATAATAATAAATATTAAAGTAGCGGTGTTTGTTTAAAATTAAAAAAACACGAAAATCGGTATACAAATAGTATCTTCGTTTTACGGTACCTACGTAGGTAATACATGTGTATATCAATATTATGGTAAATTAATACGATACTGTCAGCATATTCAGCAGGAGAGTATTCAGGGTTGTAAAACTGGAATCTAAAACCCTCAGCTTATTTTCAACAAATATCATACTATTATAACATGGTTACAGCATTGATTATAAATATATATTTTAAATATAATATATTTAAAATATAATATTATTGTGAAATGTATTGCGTGAGAAACAATTTAACTTCAAATGGCTTGAACAATTTTTCGTAGACATTTATTTTGCGTTTTTTTTTAATAAGTACATATTTTGAACACTATTAATACAACTTAACAAAAAGTATCCCATAACTGCGGTATAGCGACAAACAAAATACGACGATATACCTACATTAGATTTATGTGGCATCGCATGATTTATACAAGGGATAATGTGGCCGGCATTGTGCCTTGCAGATCACACCACATATGGCCTACACGCATTATTTTTTAGGTGTAACGAGTTCGTGTAAACGATTTATAATAAATTTAAAAATTATCATGCAAACTGTTCAAACCTTTGAAATGCGTAATTTATTATTATTATAGCTGATACGCCGCAGCACCACGACTAATTGCAGATAACTTAGCTATTAATATTTATAACGGACACTACAAACGGAAACTCACCAATTTATTAAAAAATATATTTAAATTTATGGACACTATCTACTTTTATTTATTTTAAATAATAAACTGGAGAGTTTAAACGATAAAATTGAAAACGAATTAGCTATGACGGGTACATAAAAATATAAAACGGTGTAGAAAAGAACTTTTATTTTTCATGGTTGTTTATTGAGTATTGACGGTTGAATGCCAATTTTTTTTCGGTAAACTTGTTACAAATTACAAATAGTACCATTAAATTACGTTGAAATGATATACATATATATATATATTTATTTATTGGTAACACAAATCTCAATCACACAATATAGTCTGTATAGGTAAAAACCTATAAAAAAAAAAAAAATGTACCTGCTAAAAACCACCATCGCCTATTACTGTTATCGTTTTTTAAACGTTTTGCGCTCTTTTAAAACTATTTTTACAATTAAATAGCTAGAAATAATAGCCGATACGTGTAAACGACTAAGTAAAATAACTTGCAGTTAACCAACACAAAATTCAAGAGTATACAAGACAATAACTGTGCGCCCTGCTACTGCAATGTTTGAAATATCCGTAAAAAGTATAAAAGGCTGATTTTGAATATGAAAACAGTAGGTACATTTTCGCATAATTGTTGCAAAATTAACAACGCACCACGTTCTGTCTTACGCAGATTAATAATATTTTAAATTTTTTACTGTACTATGATTGTTTTGTTTTGTATTTATTTTCAGATTAGCACTGTTCGGTAAAAACGAAGTTCTCGTTGATGTACATTCTTATTGGAAATTATTTTACACCGAAATATTGAATCCTTTTTACGTGTTTCAAATATTTAGCATATGCCTATGGTTTTTCGACGACTACGAATATTACGCACTATGTGTACTAGTCAGTTCGGCATTTTCCATCGGAACTTCACTGTACCAACTTAAAGAGGTTTGATACAATGCGTTTGTTCTGTTCTTTTAGTTAATTACGTAGCTAGAACAGTCATAATTAATATATTTTATGCAAACTCTTATTTCGCGTGATTATGTTATATCTGATGCGCATATATCACGTAATAAGTGTATGTTGTACTTAACATTTTCCAGCAAAGTAAATCGCTCAAAGAAACGGCAGGTACTTATAACAACGACGTGTACACTGTACTAAGAAGAGATGGCGGTGAGTTTTCTTCTTATTAATATAATGATTAAGCATAAAATGTCAATGTATCGCTCATATATTTATATATATATATATATGTGTGTGTGTGTATAATACGTATTGTAATAGTTGATTTAAGTGAATTTTGAAAACACGAAAAAAAAAAATGGAATTATTCGTTCACCTAAACGCGTTAAACGACTCTTTTTTTTTTGTCATCCACACGATTCATGTGACTGATTTTTTTGAATTAAGCATTAGCTACTCATAACATGGTGTTCAATACATTTTTAGAGGTTATTTTAATATCGTGTCCAACGAGTGAAATTTTAAAAGTATACATTTTTATTTTTAACGATGATAGTACTTTTATATATTACTTTCATGTAACCAAATTTTATACATTTGTATGTGTGCATTTGAATGACAAACACTATTTAACAAAAGTCTACTTACTATTGTGATGTTCTCTATGTGACAACTGCTAATTTCGCTTGCACTGTAAGCAACATAGTATATTTTTATACCTAAATGTGTTTTTCTCGATCATTTACAATCATACAGGTATGAATGCGTGTTTGTTTTGTGTAAACTATTTATGGGCGAACGCGTCCTAAAATGTTTGGTTTTTGTTTTTTTTGTTTTTTGTAGAAAGTGTAAAAGTAAGAGCACAATATTTAGTTCCTGGAGACGTGATCATGATACCGTCCCAAGGTTGCAATATCGCTTGCGACGCACTGTTGCTATCGGGCAATTGTATTGTCGACGAAAGTCTTTTAACAGGTTTGTGATTTGTTTTTGGCAGTTTTGCCAAATGTTGTTTCAATATCTATTCTATATAAATCCCATCGGTTACTATACCGTGTACCTATTATCCGATTGTATTATGCGCTTCAAATTGTGTGAACGTTAAGTACCTACCTAGGATCCTTTGTACAACGGGACGGAGGATTTATGAGGGATGTGAAACATATAGGATTAAGTGCAGTTGGATGAAATGGAAGGAATCGTCAGGTGTTTTATGTAATAAAAGAATTACAATAAGGCTAAAAGGTAGTTTTACAAGTGTGTGGTGAGACCGACCATGTTTTACGGTTTTACGGAGTGTTGGGCGGTTGACAGGAAAATAGAACAGAGTATGAGTGTAGCGAAAATGTGAATGCTTAGTTGGATGAGTGGAGTGACAAGAAAAATATAATGAGGAACAAATATGTTCGAGGTAATATTATATAGGCCAACCCTAAACAGTTGGAAATAAGTCGAAAAAGAATTGTGTTATATGTTTTAAGACAAACTTTATACTTAATTGTTTTTCTTGGTTCTTCGTTTATACTTGAGGACGGAGTGACGTAAATATTAATTTTCTTTTTTACTTTTCCTCTATAGGCGTGATTTTGTGGTGCCTAGAGGAGCTTAGCCCCCTCCTGGTTAGTTTAAAGCCTCTTTCAACTTGAAAAAAAAATAAAAAGAATTAGCCCCCGAAAAATTTTAATATTTAGCTCTTCGACTCGCGCTTATTCTCACCTTTACACACGCGTGTACTAAAATGTGTTATTGCTATAATATAATATCGACGATTATTTTTCAGGAGAGTGTGACCCGATAACGAAAAGTCCTCCTTCGTCAATCGAAGAATTTTTCTACAACAGTTCTGCGCATAAACACCATACGCTGTACTGCGGAACGAAAATTTTACAATCGAGATTTTACGCCGGAGCTCAAGTACGACTATACAACATTATTGACTTCGTATACTGAAAATAAATCAAATCAATAGACACGATAATGTTGTACGGATTAATTTATACCGATTAAAAAACTACTAATACAAAATATACTCGCCATTAGGTATTGGCCCTCGTAGTAAGAACTGGAAGTTCCACGGCTAAAGGCAGTTTGATACGTTCGATAATGTTCCCGAAAAACACGGACTTCGAGTTTTATTTGGAGTCCATTCAATTCGTCATAATCATGTTTGTGATTGCTACCGTCGGAATGATTTACTGCGCGTACTTGTATGTCATAAGAGGAGTGAGTACTAATAACAACACAGATGTGTTCAATTGTTTGCAGTTGTTAAATACTATTATTGAGGGCATATTTTTGAGGTAGAGTAAAAAATGTTCAATATTACAAAAAAAAATGCGTACCAAACTTTGCGTTCCTCGCCGTACAAAAAGGGTTCAAATACGCACTTGCTGTTATTAGATCCGTAAATCATATAAATCAAAGTGATGTTATACTTTTATTATATGTTCGAAACCAACATTTGTTATACCTACGTTTAAAAAAATTATCAGATACAGATGCTAATATTAATATTTGAATTGTGTAAAGTTTTTGAAAAGCTTTCGAGTGCAATAAAAACTGTAATGTATATGAAAACTCGAGATTTACACTCATGAATATTTCAGTGTTTTCGCGGTACTTAAATTAAAACAAAAAAAGTGACATTGTTGTTGAACGCAAGTCTTTTTAGAATTTTCATTTATTTTTGGAAACGCATTACTCATAGCAATGTTATTGTCAGCATTTTTCACTGAAATTCGCACAAGAGCTGAAACGTTTCTATAAATAATACTATCAATGTGCTTTGCTACATTTAAACAGAATGTCGTTGTTGAATATTTTTTTTTTTTTTTACGGTTTTGCATAAACAGTTTGGTGTTACCTTAAATCGTAACTGTGTGATCTTGAATTGTAATTAAAAATATTTAATCGTTTTAAAACTCTTTAGTTACAGCGCTATTTCATAACGTAGAACAATTATAATAATACCAAATCAGTTGGCAAGTCCATATAAATTAATTAGTTCATAGATCTTTTAGTTACCTATACAGGTTGTTGGTAGAGTATTCGTTAATGCACATTACAATATTGATGATGAACCAAATCAAATTTGAATAAAAATTTTAAAAGCATGTTGTTATCTTCCGACTTTGTATGGTCGGTACTTGGTTTGAGTTTAATTACATTCTGTATATCATATTCTACAATACTATTAAAATATAAAATGTGCGAATTTAAACTTTTCAGCTGATATTTCAATTTTCAAATGATATGTTTTAATGACACAATAATATTATTGTTGTTTGCTTTTTTTTTTTTATTCAATTTTAGTATCTTTTCTTTAAAATGATTGGATCGTGGCAGCAGCCCTGCTAAAGCCATTAATATTCCACGAAAATAAATCTAAATAAGTGGAATCATTGCCGACAATACCGATAAGTGTATTTACAAAAAAGAGTAAATAGTGTCGATTTTAAACATTTTATCTAAACGTCAGTCATGGATTCCAAATATTGTTGTGTGTTATTAATTTGCCAAGTCTCTAAGCATTTTTTTTTTTTTTGGCGTTTTTGTGGTCTCATCAACACACTGTTCCAAAAATCTAAACATAAAATGAACAATGTAAATTTTAGATTCGTTTTATTTTCATCATAGGCTTCTTTAGGGTATATCATGATCAGAAGCTTGGACATTTATACCGTGGTGGTGCCACCGGCCATGCCTGCAGCGATGACGATCGGTATCGTGCACTCAATGAGACGCCTGAAACGCCTTAAAATATACTGCACGTGCCAGTCTCGCATTAACGTAGCTGGCAAAATAAAACTCGTCTGTTTTGACAAAGTAATTATTTTTATTGGAATATTGTCGTTTGTTGTTGTGTTTGAGTCGTTAAATTTTTGTCTACAACTCACAAACCGTACACTGTTTGAATTTTATACAAACAAACAAACCTAATATTATCATATTATGTATATAGTTTTGAATCACGAAAAATAAAATTCAAAATGGTTTGAAACGCTAGTGTGTGCAGCGAGAGCGTTCAATAAATCTATACGTCGTATAAATAACGTTTGTATATTATGTATAAAGAATCAGTAAAATACTGATCGAATCAAATATTTTAATTTGGGCGTGTAAGCAATGTTTTGTGAAACGATATAACCGCGTGAGAAATTACGTAATTTAAAAATGATGTAAAAACCTACATAAGTAATTTGTTTCTATACGTATATAATTGTTATCGACGAGACACGTGGTGTACCACAACCAGGTATACCAGCTAAATAAATATAAACGATTGTTAAATTATTAATACTAGGCGTTAACTTTTGTCAACTGTATTTTATTTTAATTCGACCTTGTCTCTGAGTATTTTTCGTATAATATTTATACCGCGCAAATTAAAACAACGAACTAATAAGATGGTCCGCGATGGTGGTATTAATTGATTTTGTTATCGAGAACATTTTATAGTTATAATTAAAATTTTTATATTAAATATACCCGTAATTGCGGGTATATGAACTGTGAAATACGAAAAAGTCGGTTTGATTGCATACGCTCGGAAATCAAACGAAATGTAAATTTTTGAAGGATTCGCTTATTATTACCACCGAATAACAATTTCCTAAACAAAAATCAATAACGATGTTTCAAGTACGAATTTTGAAATAAAAACAAACCCTATACACTTGTTGTACGTCGTGTCAAACAATATAATGCGTAATTGTTTTATTTATATGGTTTAGGTTCCGTTTTCATCATTTCAATATAAGTATTTATAAAATAATCCGTAATTAATTTTCGATAAGGCTGCAGTGACGCGAATGAGTATAATAATA
Organism: Hormaphis cornu; assembly: GCA_017140985.1. Classification (NCBI taxonomy): domain Eukaryota; kingdom Metazoa; phylum Arthropoda; class Insecta; order Hemiptera; family Hormaphididae; genus Hormaphis; species Hormaphis cornu. The sequence goes on along the minus strand of CM029365.1, from coordinate 8,715,668 downwards.
TATATGATATAAGAACCGACAAATATTTTTTTTTTTTTTTTTTTTAACAGCTATCCAAACAGAAATAATTTTTTTTTTTGTAGTAGTAGTAGTAGTAGTAGTTATATTCGCTTTTAAAACTTTACACCTATGGCTCGTAAAATGTACCTGTATATGTATACTGTTTTTCGAGTTTTCATATTTAATCTATGCTTAATATTGTTTCGCGTTGCTCCGTTTTAGACTGGTACGCTGACCGAAGACGGTTTACACTTTTTCGGCTTACTGCCGCACGACGGCACGCGGCCTGTCATAAACATCTCCGAGAATTTAGTGACAGACTTATCGCTGCTGGACGTCAGATCTCCGGTGGTCGCCGCGATGGCGACCTGCCACTCGCTAACGCACATTGACGGTTCGTTGGCTGGCGATCCTCTAGATTTGAGCATGTTCAATGCCACCAAATGGGTAAATAACTCACTCCGTAATACGTCATATTGAATACTATACGTTTAAAATAACCGGAGGGCATTTTTTTTAGAGATTTGCGAATCGTACGTTTGACAATCATTTATTTTAACGCGTTTTTGTACTGCAGGAATTGGACGAACCCGGAACGGACAACTCGAGGTTCGACAGTTTGTTGCCGTCAACAGTGAGATCGCCGAAAAAATTGTACTCGGACGAGGTAAAGAAAATATCTATTTAGAAACGACGACGTCACGCGCGTCGCTGTTGTGTCGTGTTGATTTCGTTTGATATAGTTTTTTTTTTTAACAGATTCCGATCGAAATCGGTATCGTTCATCAATTCCCGTTCAATTCAAACACCCAAAGCATGTGCGTGGTCGGACAAGTGTTGGGATCCCGGCGTTACACGGCGTACTGTAAAGGAGCTCCGGAGAAAATAATACAAAGCTGTTTAGGAGAGACGAGTGATTAAAAAAAAAATACCTACTTATGTATAATATTATAACGTACTTATGTTTAATATTGTAATACACAGTGGCGGAAACTCACGAGGGCAAAAGGGGCAAAAACATGTAACCAAAAGTTATGTTTCAAATGCCCAGGCGTGTTGTTTTTTTGTTCTTTTTTTTTTTTGATTTTTACTGTCCAAAAACGGATAAGACGAAGACGAAAGTTATAAAAAAAACCCGTTTACGACGCGTATAGAAATACTATTTATATTTTTTATCAACCATTGTGATTCGTGCTGGATTGTGGTTTTGTCCAGACACAGTTATAATGTCGTTGTAAAAAATTATATTCTCTTATAATGCTCTTTTGAAATAATACGTATGTGACATTGTATGATCTGAAAAATGCAAAATATTCTATTTATATTCTGTAAAAAAAAAAAAAAAAGGTAACAATTTAAATAATAATAATTTGAAAAAATTATTATTACTCTAATAGCGTTATACTATATCGAATCCGTGGTAATATAAAATTATTTTAATCTAAAAATTATTAAAAAAAAAAAAAATATTTCATTATTGTTTATTGCTCTCAAATAATTCTCTCGAACCCTTAAATAATATGCTTTTTTATGCGAAATAAATCTTTTCCTCTGAATACTGTGTTTCATGAATCGTAATTTACTCCCGTTTAACTGCGTGGACTAGAAACGAATTGGTAAAATCATAAAAATCCACTCTCCATAGTTACCTATAATATTTGCCTTTGTCCATCGATTTTACACCCTTTGGACAAAACCTATAGTGAACACTGCAAATACCGAACACATTTTAAAGGTATTATGTGGGTGGGTTTAAAAATTTGCTGTTTTGCCCCCAAAACCCCTTCGTTTGAGATGGCTTGAGCCACTGGTTTCATAGAAGACGTTAATAGAACACGTTTAACGCCAATAATAATTGTATAACATAATAATAATATTGTCTATTACAGTTCCGCCGAATATTTGTTCTATTTTGGAGGAATTCGGCTCGTCGGGGTTTCGAGTGTTAGCGTTGGCGTACAAACATTTACCCAAAAAAGTCAGCTGGAAATCGTTGTCCCATCTCAAACTCGAAGATGTAAAGTTTCGTATACAACGCACGATCTTAAAAACTCACGTGCATATTCTGCGATTGTATTGTAATTGTGTAGGATTGTTATGTTTGAAAGGTTCAATGCGACTTGATTTTCCTTGGATTTCTCGTCATGCAAAATAAACTCAAAAAGCAGTCGTCTCGAGTGATCGGACAGCTGAGGGCCGCCAACATAAAATGCGTTATGGTCACCGGTGAGCAGATTTGAAAAATTCCTAAACGCAATGTTTACATTTTTTGTTTTAATGTATACCTTCAAAATCACTGCAGACCGCTCACTTCGCTACGCATTTCCACGCAATTACAATTAGTAGTTACCTAACCTCGTGTGATTGATTCGACAAAAATAATCATAACTGCGCAGTACATTACTGCTTCATACAATTATTAAAAATACATAGTAATAAATTATGGACGAATCGGCGATGAGATTACAATAAGTAACGTCGTTTGTCTAAAGATCTCTCGAAATGAGCGGCGCTGAAAAAAAAAAATAAAGAAAAACCGTGCTGTGTACCTATATGTACTTAGTTCTATACTTTAAAATATTGATGCGAATAGAAAGAAAAAAAAAAAACGATGAGCATAATAATATCATTGTAAGAATCGCATATTTTTCAGGGGACAACCTGTACACCGGATTGAGCGTGGCCAAGGAGTGCACTATGATTCCGTCGAACGTCAACATCGCCGTGCTGACGGTGACGCCCAGCACGGAGCTGAAAAAAGCGGAAATAAAAATAGAACCGACTTTGGGGCACACGCTGAACGTAAGTGTTTCAAAACGTTATCTACTCGCGTTATTATAATTACTGTCGGTACAAAAATCCGTTTTGCTGCTGTAGACGACAGAAGAAAAGTTGTGTTACGCGATCGACGGAAAGTCGTGGTCCGTTTTGGAGACGGAATTCCCGAGTTGGTTGCCGTACGTCGTCTCCAAGGGTCTCGTGTTCGGACGGATGCTGCCGGAACAAAAAGTCAAGCTCGTGGAGCATTTTCAAAGCATGGGTTACGTGACGGCCATGTGTGGGGACGGGGCTAACGACGCTGGGGTACGTGCGCGGTAGAAATTTTGCATTTTACCAACCCGATGTGCGATTTTTTTTGCGATTCGTCGCGAGTCCGATTATTTATGAAGTTGTGGCCATTTCAAGTGTACAGCAGCTTTTCCGTTATCGGGGGCATACCTGGTTTACCTATTGTTGTTGTACGTGGTGCGTCTAATCGAATTTGTTGAAAAAAAAAATTAGAGAAAAATAACAAAACATACAAATCGCATGATACAGGCAGTGCGAAAAGAATCCCCGTAAAGTTGTAAACGGAAAATAAAACATCATCGTTGTAAAAAATTCATCGCCACGCTCAGGATCTAATAAAATCGATTTAAGAACGGACAGTGCGCGATTTTTTTCGTGTAAATTAACGAAATAAAGTCGATAAAATTTTACAAAAGGAAGTATAAAACCGTGAAGAATTTCACTCGGAACAATAAAACCAAATCCGTTTTTGGAATTCAATCGAAAATCAATAATAAAATAGATATTCTGTAAAAATCGTTTTATACGCGTATATGTAATACGTATTACTCTGCGGTACAATCGACTATACTTTGAAAAGATAATACCGCGAAGGCGATGGACAATTCTGCGTCCAATTTCAGCGTGACCACGTGTACAAACTTAACGTGTGACCAGGCTGTCTGCCAGGCTTGTAATCTACCTGATACAACAACCGATAATAATTCTCGGTGACACTGAGAAATCGGTGGTCGCAGAACGAACGCGGTTATATAGGTACCCTGGAACGTACTTATAAAATAAATAACATCGCAAATTTATACGAAGAATATCCGTTGAAAATACAGGTTCGCGCGCATTTTTGAACGCTACACCTGCCGCGATCGTGTGAATATTTTTTTTTTTTTTTTTGACAATTGTTTACACCTAGTTCACAAATAATTGTGTATACACACTCGAAAAAATTAAATCGAAACGCAAAAATATTAACCTAACCTTACAACGTTAGCAAAATGTATCTACATAGTACGTCGCATATTCGTTCGTTACAGGCGTTAAAAGTCGCTCACGTCGGCATATCGCTTTCTCAAGCCGAAGCGTCCATAGCGGCTCCGTTCACGTCTCAAATCACGGACGTCACGTGCGTGACGAGTGTGATCCGAGAAGGACGATGCGCCCTGGTGACGAGCTTCGGGATATTTAAGTACATGACGTGCTACAGTTTAATACAGTTCATCACGTTGATTTTACTCTATAGCGTGAGTGTGTCGCATTATCATTATAACTTGATATTTCGCATAGCGAACCTTTTGTTTTTTTTTTTTGGGGGCAGGGGATTTTTGTTTGCGAGAAAGTTAACTGCGATTAATAGTTTCGAATGAATCGTCGTGTTGTTTTAACGATAAACGTAAATACACGCGGGGACAAGTAGGTATAACAAGATAGAAAATAAAATTCCGCGTGTCCTGTACGGAGAAAAACATAAACCGGGGATAGATACTGTGCGCCTAACCTATGTACATATAACTCACATTATCGTTAGGCGACTACCACCGCGGTCCGATGCTGCACGAGAACAGTGATACCTAATATTAGATTAACGATTCGTTTCAGAGAGGCATCATGATGGGAAATTTTCAATTCTTGTACTTTGATTTTGTTCTCACCACGTCTCTAGCTTTCGCCATGAGCGACATAGGACCGACGGACGCGGTCTATCCTCATCGGCCGTTGTCCAAGATTTTGACGCCGAAAAATCTGATTCCGCTGTTCTTGCAACTGTTGGTTTGCGCGCTGATACAACAAGGGTCACTGTGTTATCTTCAGCTACAAAACTGGCAAGTACACACCACCTACAGGTACATACATACCTGTATAATACGAAATTTAAAAACGCACGCTATTTACTACGTAACATCTCTATGTATATGTACAGCCTATAAGCAGCTGATAAATTTAACCAGAAACTTTTTGAAATTTTCGCCACGTTCATTACTGTCGTGTTTTTGTATCGTGGTTTTGATCGCGTACGACAGTCTTATATATATAAGTAGTTCTATCGTTGAAAACTACGTTTTGTTAAATACTTTTGAAAAACGGACAATGTTTTTTGAACGGTACCTATAGTATGATAACTATATATGTCAGGGGTGGCGAACCTATGGCACGTTGACCAAATTTCAGTGGCACGCAAATATTATTTATCTTAAAAAAAAAAAATATTATATTTTAAAACTTTAGTACGAGAAATTTTAAGAATCAAATTTATAAGTTTGTAATAAAATGTTATAGTAAAAAATATTTATACTCTTATTGTACTCTTATTGCTACGATAGAAGTACAAAGTACCCAACATTCGATAACGAATTTGTTCTGGAAAAATGATTGGAAAAGACCGTGGTTTTGTTAACCTTTTTTCAAAGAAAATTGGACATCCTTTAATCGGTTTTCATTGTATAATTCATCAGGAAGCGTTGTGTGCTAAGGACGGACTAGTGCAGTATGAAAATATTTTAAAGCTTGTAACAAAAATTGTAAACTTTATAAACGCCCGAGCATTAAATAAAAGGCAATTTAGTTTATTGTTAGAAGATATAAATTCTATTCATAAAGGACTCGTGATGTACAATAATGTTCGTTGGCTTAGTAGAGGCAACCTTTTAGAACGATTTGTAGAATGTTTACACGAAATTCGTTTATTTTTGAGTCAAAACCAAAAAAATTACAATGAATTAACAGATAAATATAAATTGGTTGTGCAATTTAATGTTTTTTACTGATTTTTGTTTGCATTTAAATGAACTCAATTTAAAATTGCAAGGTACCGGAAAAAATTTAGAGTTCATGTTTAGTTTAATAAAAAGCTTCGAAACAAAATTAAATGTATTTATCTATACGTGATGTAGAAAACCATAAATTTAAATATTTTCAACATTTAAACAAATTCCTGAGTGAAATTGAAATCAACGAGACTCCTAAATTAGATGAAAATATAAACAATTTTTTAAGTATCATAAAGGAAACCATTCAGCAGTTCAATAACAGGTTTATAGATTTTAAAAAGTTTGAATGTAATATTAAGTTCCTCAAATGCCCTGATACTTGCAATTACGATGAATTAGATTTACATTATTTTGAATGGATGAAAATACGAGATACATTTGAATTTGAGTTAATTGATCTTCAGTCCTGTAATACGTGGAAACAAAAATTCATTGACTTAAGACAACTAATCGAAGAAATAGAAATCAACCGTCTTCAAGCAAACGTGGTAAAAAATGCAGATAATGAAATTCTTAAAGTCTGGAATTCGCTTCCAAACACATTTAATACAATTTAAAAAAAGTTGCTCAATCTATCCTATCAATTTTTTCGTCGCTTGTGAAAAATTAATTTTCCATAATGAATTTAATAAAAACGAAGCAGAGAAATACGTACATTAATCGATGAAA
>CM029365.1:8690412-8709068 GCA_017140985.1 Hormaphis cornu | reverse complement strand
TTTTTTTTTTTTTTTTTTTGGCATATTTCAAAAAACTTGATTTTAAATTTTGGCACTTGACCCAAAAAAGGTTCGCCACCCCTGATATATGTACTTGAATATTTTTACCGTTCAGGTACACGCCTACAGACCCGGCAAAGTCCGACGACGACGTGATCACGTGTTGGGAAAACACTACGCTGTTTTTGACCAGCGCGTACCAGTACATAATTTTGGCGTTCGTGCTGAACAAAGGGTATCCGCATCGAAAACCGTTTTTCAAAAATGGTAACACGCTTCGAATGTTAAAAACGTACCAGGCCCGGATTAGGAGGGTTTTAAGGGCGATCGCCCCGGGCATCATCGGTTGTTTGGGGGGGCCCCGTCCAGACTCCGGTTAGGTTTTTTTCACCCTCGGTTTAGTAAAACGTGCGAAAAAAAAAATATCGACTTCAAAAAAAAAAATAAAAAATATTGTTTCGTTTGGGCTGCAAAATTAATGCGCCAATATGATGTCGCCGTGTGGTGACAGCACAATATTGTATCCAGCAAACAAAATATTATTTATGTAGGCAGGCAGCTGTGCTACGAGGTTTCAAAATAGATAAAATGTCACTATACGCTTTATTCTTCAAACTGTTAAGGGGTTTTTTATATTAAAATTAAACACCTGAAATCGCCGTATTAATTTTCAAATCCGTAATAGATACACGAGAACAACCGTGTATGAAATAAAACTCTTGTAGATAGCGATTATGACGCGCGAGTTTACAAAAATCGTTTTCTCGACTTAGATACCACCGGGGGGGTCATTTTTTTAGCCTCGAAAAAAAAATCTGCCTCCGAAAGTCTAAATCCGGCCCTGGTACATACATACTGTGTGTGCAACCGTTTTGTGCGTAACGCGCGTGGTCGTTTACAGTGTACTTTACGACCGTGATCGCGGCACTGACGTCGTTCACGTTGGCCATGCAGACGAGCGACGTTTCCGCGATCGCGGACGCGTTCGACTTGGTGCGGACGGGAAATTCGGCGGAGCACGGCGACGAACAGCGACTGTTTCTCGTCACGCTTCTCGGTTTCCCCGTACTGAACCTTTACCTGGCCGTCAACGTTGAAGTGAGTACTTAATGAATGAAAAAAAACATGACATGACATGACATGACGCCACGCGACGATGACGACGTCGATGTTTTCAAACGGTGTCAATCGAATAATACCTAATTGTAATGTGTTTGTCACGTCGTATGTATTTAGCTGTTTGCCGAGTCGGCGGCGTTCAAAAAGCTGTTGAACGCCGTGCAACGAAAGAACAAACCGAAAAATCCGTACAACCGGATCGCGTCTCAACCGAACGCGATGTACGTCAACATAAACGTTTAGAGGGCGCGACCGAAATTGGCCGTGCGTACCGTGTCGGTGGTTAATTTATATACTCGTATAATTTTATTCGTGTCGCTGCGCCCGTTCCATCGAAGCGTTCAACTACTGCTGATTTCATTTTGTAATAACATTAAACTATACGTTATTATTGTTTTTATAATAAATTCAAATTTTATAAGTATGTCGTGTGCGCGCGTACACACATCGTGTACTTATCTGTCGTGCTAAAGTAAAATTGTAAATATATAATATGACACACGAACGATCGCGTTTTTGATTATTAACGGCTGCATTCGTTAATGCAAGTTTACACTGGCAACTAGTAGGTGCAAACAGTACCCATTAACCGTCGTATTTCTAGTTATGTATACGTCCCGAAGATGAATATCATGGGGGGGGGGGGGGGGGATTCCAAAAAAGCCGACTACGGTCTTGGTACTGAATGTCGTCTTTTTCACATTCATAATGAAACCAGTTAATACTAAAAGCCTACAACCCTACCTCTCATAAAATGATATAGGTAGTTTAACACCCTAAATAGTATTTAAAAAATTCAGTTAGTTTCATTATTTTAAAGACGAAAATATTGAAAAACAAAAAAAGCCGGTAGATAATGATGGTCAAATTTTATCCTAAGACGAGATAATGACGAGATAAGTGTATTCAATTCTAAAGAAATTATTAATTTTTTGTTTAAATCAATGATTTTGAGCAAAGTTTTAATACAATATCAACCGTTTTCATATTCTTGGGTTCTATTTTCGTCTCATATTTTACTGTCTCAAAAAGTGTCTTCAAAAAATAAATAAATAAACATTAAAAATCAATAAATTCTTGACTTTACTAACAATTTAAAATTACTCTGTTGCTTACAAGAAAAATAATTTACTTACTTCAATAAATAAAGTACTTAAAATGCCCATCTCTAAATATTAATTAAATATCAAATGCAATTTTTTATAATAGGTTCAATATATTCAATGTAGTAAAAAAAAATATACATATAATTATTTTACAGTTGTGTAATCTCCGGTTTTTTAATGCCGCCCAATTATTTACAACAGTATTTAAATTAATATTATCGTCTTTTTCTATACTTAGTGTCATTAATGAATCTAGCCTGGAATCACTAGTAGTTGATCTCAAGTGGTTTTTTATTAATTTCATTTTACTAAAAGATCTTTCGTTAGTTGCAACACTGACTGGAGCAGTAATAGCTAATTCACAAACTGCTTTTGCTAATGGTAAAATGTGTTTAATTTCTTGGCATTTTTCAAAGATGTGGTTAGCAGTAGTTGAATCAGACACAACCACAAGATTTCTTAATACTTCTAATTCAGCTTGAATTGCTTCTAAATCATTGCACTTTGCAAAAGAACTGGAGGGTGGGAACAATAAAATAGCATTTTTTATATTTTCAGTAGAAATATCTTTCTTTTTAAAAGGGAATGAAAATATTTTGTACAATGGCATAATTATGTCAACACTTTTTTTTAAATTATCTCTAGATAAATGAATAAATGTAGATAAAACACATTTAAACTCTTTTCTATAAAATGTATATATAGTGAATTCTACTTGTGTTTCAGAGTTTTTATCTAACCAAGTAGGAGGTTTTTTACTTCGATGATGTATTTTAAAATCATTTTCTGGATTTAATCCTAAAGAAGTTGAAAAAGAAATTGCACTATCAATTAAATTATTCATCGATTCTGTATCTGAGTTAATTTCTTCTAAATTTTTAATGGTTGTATCTATTAAAGTAGCAGCGTCGACAATAGATAAATTTTTTGTTTCGAGTGTCTCTGTAAGAGCTTTTAATTTATACATTACATTTTTCATAAATAATAACGACACAATAAAGTCAAATGAATGAAGTTTTTTGTTGAGACCAAATGCATTTGTTCTTGTTGTTCTATCATAGACCTTATGATGAGAACTTATATAACTTAAGCTATCACAAATAGCTTCAAATGAGCACCAAACAGCTTTAATAGACTCTGCCCTAGCTGTCCATCTGGTTTTAGATAGGTTTCTCAGCTGTAATACATTTTCCAGTTCACTCATTTCTTTACATAAAACACTATATCGTTTATTACTAGCCGAAAAAAAAACATACAAACTTTCTAAATTGTCAATCATATTTGAAATAATTAAACTTGAATTACAACCATGTTCTATAAAAGTGTTTAATCGATGTGCTTGGCAAGGAATGTAATGAACATTATGTCCAACCAACTCTGTAACTTTGGCTTGAGTTCCATTAATAGAACCAGACATATTGCTGGCGAAATCATATGATTGGAAAGCTAAATTGTCTGTACACAAAGAATTTTTTGCCAATATATCAATAATTTCAGTAGCAGTTCCCAGCCCTGTCTTGTCTTTTGCTTCTGCTATTTCAAGTAGTCGTTCGATTGCTTGTCCTTTACTATTGACATATCTTACGCAAACTGCCAAACGATCTTTGTGAGAAATATCTGGGGTTGTATCTGCCATAATAGAAAAAAAACTTGACCCTTTTATTTCGTTTATAATTAATTTTTTGGCCTCATTACTTAAAACTTCAATAAATTCATTTTGTGAACGTGGTCCTAGATATGTAACTTTATAAGGTCTCAAAGATTGATCGTTTAACCACCGTTTCATTAACGGATTGTGTCTTGACAATAATTGTACAAATTGGTAAAAATTTCCATCGTGTTCATCACCATCTCCTCTAAAAGCCAAACCTTGTCTACACAATGTACGAGCTACATCAAATAATATCAGAACAATTTCTTTATTAAATTCTTTTATCTTTAATTTAAAATTCGAAAATTTGTCGTTAAAACGGTAACGACGAATTCGCGTGAACCGTCAAAATTGCATCCAATTTTGGCCACAGCGTAGAAAACTCTATTGGTTGTGCAATGTGCTCGGTTTGTTACTTTCGTTTGCACTGGTTCAGGCAATTGTTCAGTACAAAAAATGAACAAAAATTTTGTTATCAATAACAAGCTCATTACGTACAATAATAATATTTATTCCAAAATAATAGTTAAAAGTAATATGATCAACATTGAGTTATTAGTATTCGTAATAGGATACATAAAACATTAAAAATTATAACAAAATAAATTGTTGAGTAGGCAAGAAAATAATTAAAACTTATTAATGGGCAAGTTACATGACAATAGTTAATAGTAAACACAAATTTAATCAAAATTAAATACTTAGGTTACACAAAAAATTGTAAAAATAAATTAGCAAACAGTACATTACATAACAGACAAATGCAGCTCCAAAATGGGAAACATTTTTATAAGTAGTAAACGTACTTAAGTTTTTTTTTGAAAATAACAGGTTTTTACCCCAGATGGGCGTTTGGAGCCACACTTGTATAAAAAAAAAAAATTTTGTTCCAATACAAAACATTTTTCCACTTTTATAAAATTGAATAATCTTAATAATATTAAATAAATATTAAATGTTAACAGTGTACAAAATATTTAAGTCCATTCCTTTGCTTGTTAAAATGCCGAATATAAAAAAAAATCAACATCGTAACAAAATTAAAATTACCGAGATCTATAAAAATAATTAGAATCCAAATTTGAGTCGGATGAACCCATAAGTTTTTAAAGTTCTACCTTGAAGTTGTTTTTGACAGTTTTGGATTCACATTCACATACAATTTGAGTCTTTTTACTAGTTACTTTTTCCATACCGTTATGAATTTCTATCGTTGAAGTTAATAACTTGCTATATTCCTTAAACATTTTACAATGACAAATTTATATCTATACTGCAAAAATGTTTCTCAAAGTTTGTACACACATGAAAAGTTACAACGAGCACACGAACTAAGGGTAAGCTCAACATCCAAATTGTGTACTAACAAAAATTTTAAATGGTAATAATTTTGTGATAAAAAGCAAATGTTTGCCGATTCTGTTTAAATTTAATACTTAATTTAAACCCAGCAAAACGATCCAGGAATATGTATGAAAACAGATTTTATTTAACAAACCATTAAATTTGGTACTATAACCACATAAATCTGTTTAATTTAAATATTGATTTTGTGTGTTAACTATTGAATATATTCAGCATGCATTACACTTAGGTATAAATAATTATTAAAACCACATTTTGCATTAGATAAGTTCAGATTAAATTAATTTAGATACTTTGACTAAAATTTTCATGTCTTTTGAAGAAAACCATTTGTTCTGGACAATAATTGATTTTGTATTACTTAGGTAATGTTTGAAAACAAAATATATTTTAAATGCATACAAAAATCATATTAGTATAAATAACCATAGTAAAATGTTTTTACTTTTTAAATTAATTTAACTCACTTGAAATAACAGTAAATAATATCCTAATATGTTATGCGGAGCTAAATTCTCTCTCGCATATTTTTGTCCATTTAATGATATAATTTTAGCAGCATTGTCATCAAGCATCATAACATTTATCAACTCAACCAAATTGCTCAAGTTTCTATGTATCGGTATAAAATGCTGCCACGGAGATAGTTCATCATAAAAATGTTCATAATATTCAGATTCTTGTTTGAAAACCAGTGAGTCGCCTGCTAGCAAGTACGGGAATCGATATGCTGCAACGGTGCCATCAACGTTCAATTGGTATTTGTACTAAAAAATAATTCACACAGATCTGATACAAAATAATACGTTTACTTAGATATTTGAAGGAAAACCTAAACAATTAATTTTATAGGCGAGTAATTCAAATAAATACAATTAAACTTACGTCAAAAAATTTAAAGAAAGAAATCGGTTTTTTTCCTGAACCATATTTTTCTTTTAATTCTTTGTAAAAGAAAAAGTTTGTTATTGAAGCGTTTATAAGGTCAGGATGAGTTTTACTTAAATCGATTAGATTCAACCGATATTGGTTAGAATCACGACCCATCCAAAATGCTTTTTCAATTTTTTCTGACCAAGGTTTATCAATATTGCCCTGAATTGATAACATGTCTAAACTAACTCTACATAATAAAAAATAAATTAATAACAATTACTAGCTGCCCAGTTTGAAAAAAAAAAAAAAACCTTTAATATAATTAAAGCAGACAAGAACATTTTCTTAGATAATATTAAATCACAAGTTCATGTAAACTTGTTGATTGCAGTTCTATTTCAAAATTTAATCATCATACCAATTAGAAAATATTTACCGTCCCATATTTTCAAGTGAAGATTCTGTTATATCGTAGGTAGGCATAACAACATCAAAAGTGGAATTTGATCCACACCAAGAAAATATAGGAAATTTATTTTTGAGGGTAGACAATGGCCAATCTCCTAAGTTTACAAAAAATTCAAAGTCTGGTAAAAACACCTGAAAACAACAGGTTTTAACATTATGATTCAAAAAAATTAAATACATTAAAAATGAAGATAATTTGTAAAACAAATGTATGTAGTGATAAATAAGCACACAGAGTTAACATGATTCAAAGTTTGTAATAAAAATTTAAAAAAATGTATGAATAAATTATAATATAGTACCTTCCGAGTCAATGACAATAATAAATTATCCATGAACATTTTAAAACCTGTATATTCTCCATAACATTTTCGAAATATCTGAAAAACATTAATACAAATATTATGTTCACTACATAAAATGTTTCTGAAATGTTATTTATTAGGATAAAAAAAAAAAATATATATTCCCTTACTGAATTATTCTTTACGACGTATTGGCAAATACTCATACTATGTATATTACTACTGAAGAATTTAATCATTTTGTCTCGCACACTGTTAAAGTCTATACTCTTAAAATGACTTAGATCATTATTGATTTGCTCAATACGAGTTTTGCAATCAGTCATCGATAACCATGTATCGATCTGTACTTTAAAACAGTCGCAATCATCTGGATAAACTGCGCCTGTATTGGACACCACAGTCAATTGTTGTTATTAAGTATTACTTGAAAAGTTTATTGTTTTGATGTTCAATTGAGTTACAATCAATCTTAATTAGACACCTACCTGAGTACTTATAATCAATTATTTTGTTGTGTGTTTTTATATCTTCGACGAGAATTGAAAATTCATAACAAATCTCATACAATTTGTATCTGACTATAAACGATGCATCTTTTCTGTCCAAGATGTTTGTCCAAATGCGACAGTTGTTCCCAATTTTTGTTTTGCCTTTTATTATTACATTGAAGTCTCTAATGTTGGATCTGAAACAATGGATAAAATATGATTAAATCTCATAAACAGTTCAAGCATATAAACAGATTTTCATTTATAAATTAAAAAATGAGTTTTACAGACATAAGATATAAGTATCAAATCCAATACTCTGAACGGGATAAAGCCAGAGAAGCAATGTACAGTGGATTGTTTACAATATTTGACCGCGTTTAATTTACGTTTTAAGATTACCTCTGCCATATTGTGTTATTCAATTTCATACAGTTCTGGTTCCAATACGTTTGATTGAAACAAAAATGATAAATAAAGATGAAGTGATGTTTAGGTGTAAGGTAAGTAAAACAATGCTTTGTCACTTACTTATTAGTGTTGTACTTGACGTAAAAATAACGAGCAGGCAAAACGATTTTGGGATTCAGTCCGGGTCCCCAGACCTGAGTTGTATTTTTGGACAGTAGTGCGTCGAATTTGAAAATAACTAGTAAACAAGTTAGCAAAACGATTCTAGCACACGTTGACATGGTGGACAAGACAATTCAACCAATCTATACAGAGCGTAACACAGCAAGGATAAATTTCTGTTCGATAATGAAGACTTATGAAGTCAGCTAATTACAAGAAAAGAAAGTAACGTAAAGAACTGCAGCCCCGAAGCCCACTGGTGGTCATAAATCATAACGTTGTATAGTTTACTGACTGTAATTGACGTTTTAAAAACATATTTTATTTTGTATTATACGTACTATCTATTATCAAAAATCTGCCGAGATAATAGCTCACGTCTTAACACAGAATACAGATATTGTTATATACTTGTTATATTCTGTGATACTGTATACTACAACGGAAAGTAACAGATTTTCCCAAAAAAATAACGAAGTATTATCAATTAAAAACAATCGATTGTTATTTTTTTTTAAAATTCCTTTTTTTCAATCTTTTGGCTCTATTTTCGTGCAAATGTAAACGCATTTTTACCATCCTATCGGGCCGATCACAGACAAATATTTTTAAGGGTCCGAAGAGAAAGACTTTCGTCGATTCGATGGCATTTTTATTTTATAATTATAAATAATACTACAATACTTTAATAAAAATTATAAATAATAATACAAAAATTTATAATGAAAAAAAGAACCTAACGGGTTATCCATAATACGTCCGATAGGTACTACCGATTGGCACACCTGGCCGCCACTCGGGTAAAATACTTTCAAAAAATATTTGGAATATCTGCAAAAAAAAAAAAAATGTAAAAACTAGTGTAGGTCTACGAGTTCTATCGATGATAAATCGTATTCGAATACAGTGTTTGAAACACCACGAAAGCGCACGTATTCGACGACTTTTAGAATTCTAAAAAAAAATAAAAATCATCATTAAGTACTAAAATTTATCGCACATTTTCAGCGGTAAAACCTCACGTCACGACCGACGATGTACGTTTGACGATGAAAAAAAAAAAAAACATAGAAGCATGTAGAAACGTTTTTAAAAAAGTGCCAATAATAAATAACTTTTATCGTATAACACGACGGATTGACAAAACTGTTTCGAGAGTGAAATTTTTTGTTCAGACACATTTTTTCAAAATCGAATATCTACGCAGTATTGCGAACACGTAAAATTCGGAATACCACCCGAGTATGATGATAACTGTACAGTGGTTAAATCACAATATTATACGGTCGGAAGATACGAATATCGTATGCTGCTGCTGTACCGTCAAAGCATTGCGAAATTATTGTTATATTGCGAACCCAAAGAAAAATAAGGGCCCCACGAAACGCGTTGTTGACGTCGCGCTCTTCCGTTTGCGGTGTTGCCAGTTTGTGTAATCTACGCGTTAAATATTTCAATAAATTACTATATACATATATACATTGCTGTTATTTTAGAAAACATTTTACACCCACGATGATTCATCAGATTGTTCTGCGTTCTATAGCTGTATTATGAATTTTATAACGCGTAACATGAATAGTGTATAGTAATATCGGGGGTACCTACCGATCGCCATAGTTCGTTTGAATTCTTAGGAAACACTAAAAGAAAACAGTAGAGTACGGTACACCTTATATATATATATGTTTTGGTAACAAATTTTAATATCGTATAACAACATTCAATCGACATTTTTCAACGAGATCACATTTTGAAATGTTTACCGAATTTTATCGATTTATTACAACGCCGCGGTGTACAGATCGTTCTATATGTACAAAACGCGTATGAGTTGTAATAATTTTCATTGTACAGAGACTATACATAGACGAGATTCCGATCGTTATTTGTTTTTTTGTTCGTAAAAAAGGCGCGCGCTATTACAACAAATACTGTAAGATTTTTTTTGTAGACGTCATAAAATGTTACGGTGGACACGTTTTTTAACGGTAAAAAATCGAAAAAAAAAACAACGATCTCAGGCGCACAAAGTCATAATAATGTATAGATTATAAAGTTTGTTATTATATAATAATATCGGCGACATTTTGCGCCGTGTTGTTCGTGACGTAAGTTGTGACAGCGTTCGGGTGCGTATTTTGTTCGACTCGATTTTTGCGAATGTTCGAAACGTCGAACATTTTTTTCAACGGCGCTTCAAGAAACTGGACATTCACCCACCCGCCGACTGTGAACAAACAAATACGATCGAAGGTATAATAATAATAACTGGTGTTTTCGAGCGATCTCGGCGGGGCCCCCAGTGTTCCGTATACCTGTATAGAAATAAAACGGTTCAATCGATTTGCAGATCTACGACGCGCATTTTTTTTTTTCGAAAACACTGGTTATATATATAGTTATTGTCGCGATGAAAATACTCGAGTTACGGATGATATTTGGTTTGAATATATCGTTCTGCGGTTAGGTATAAATGTCCCCGTTCCCCAAAAAACGTCCGCTATTGGGAGGTGTCCGCTATTGGGAGGTGTCCGCTATTGGGAGGTATCCGTTAGTGGAGGTTTCACTGTATATATACGGCTACTATTCTTGGCCCATGCGTAATATTGCATCTACGTTACGTTTTTACCACAACTTTTTAGCCGCAACTCGCCTGCAAAACGGCGATATCGTAAAATCACGTTTTTTTTTTACAACCGCGGTACGTATAATATCGTACGGTGTACATAATAATATAAGATTTCCGAACGTGCGACGGAAGTGTACTTTTTTTATTTAAAAAAGCCTCCGTAGTGAGGCATCGACAGGTATCGGATTTTACAATTTGTCAAATACAACATAACAATACACGGTTTTAATGAAAAGTAAATAAATGTAAACGACACGAGCGATAAAGGAAAACGCTACAAAACTATAAGCATAAGCTAATTTAATTTACAAAGCCGGCTTCTGAATCGACTATTTTTTTTTTTTTGTAATGACAGTTTCAAAAATTGGGTGTTAAGCAAGGTTGGGTGGTATGTTTAGAGGAGACTTTACAAAATGTTGATCGGGCGCTTAGGATGAGCATCGAAGGACAGCGAAAAAGTGTGTTTTCTCTGAATTATACTTTTCGTTTCGGGAATTTTTTGAAATTTTATCGATCCGACGACATTTTCGTCGATTAT
The DNA here is from genome assembly GCA_017140985.1 of Hormaphis cornu. NCBI lineage: Eukaryota > Metazoa > Arthropoda > Insecta > Hemiptera > Hormaphididae > Hormaphis > Hormaphis cornu. The sequence goes on along the minus strand of CM029365.1, from coordinate 8,697,944 downwards.
CGTAAGTTTTTTTTTTTACGCGTATTCGACGCGCAGCAATCCGGCAACGTAGCGCAGCTGCAGCCGCCGCGGTGTTCGATTGGTTAGGTGTATACAGAGAGGTGTTTCAAAAAGTCTCCATCCGATTTCCATCTGGTTTGGTGCTAGCAGCGCGTTTTAAGTAAACCGTGTCGCGCATCAGGCGACTCGCGTATGGAGCGATCGACAATGTGTTTCGAAATAAGGCTGTAGACGAAAAAAAAAAAAAAGAAGAAAACTGCCCGGGGATTAGGGTGGATGATTGACGTCGCGATCGCTCGTCCGTATAGTAAATAAATATTGTTAATGTTGAAAATCGGACAGAGACTTTTGAAACACTCTGTACGCGCCTGCCGGTTATATATATATAGGTCGATACGGCTGCTGGTGTTTTGTTGTTGCGAACGATGGCGCAATATCGTGTATGGCACGGACACCGCGCACGTACGGGGATTCTGGTGCTGCGCAGTACGTTCTACGGTTTTCTAGAACGTTCTGCGGCGCGCAAAACGCGACCACGTCACCGTTCCAGCCGCTCCACCCGCCGCGCGATCCACGGGACAAAACCGCCCGTGTTTGCGCGCCACCGTACGTTTCATTTGCGTTCCGGACCTGCTGTGCGTCGAACGTGCTATATAGCTACAACAATAACAATAATGATTGTCGTTGTTGCGCTCAGCATTCAAAATGGCGGACGGCGTTCAACGACGACGACGGCGGCGGCTGTGAGTATGACGACCGTATGACTATATTACGGCGCGAGTTTGTTGTTACCGAGTTTTGATAACGTTATTGCGCGCGACTTTTTTTTAAAATCTCGATACAATTTTTTGTTTCTGTTACGCATAATATTATTTTACGCGTAGAAACTGTTCAACGGTGTAGTTGTTCGATTTTTAACTATTCGAAACGACGATTCGCAAAACGTTTTTGTGGAAATTATATATTTTGTTTTCCCCCTTGTCGACGCAAGACTCTAAAAATATTACTACGGTTTTTCGCGAACGACCAAAAACTGTACACTGCCGTCTTCCGCGATTCGTTAAATTTAAATAATAAACAATTTCGCGAAGACGGCGCAGTTATTTTTCATTGGCGTTTTTCTTATTATTCTTTACAGATTGACAATAGTCGCCGCCGGTGGCGTCCGACGGCGCACCCGTTTGCCGCCGGCCTCCTTCGATTCGTCGTGCAGCAAATTGATTTTTGTAAGTATAACATGAAACGTGTTATTATTATTTTGTGGTGTTGGTAGAAACGTCGAGTCGTATAGTTTATGTCGCCAAAATATGTGTATTGTATATAGAATTGTTTGTTGTTGATTATTCGTATGAAGAATTGGTGTATATATTATGGTATACATAATGGGAAAAACGAGATTTTGTTTGTCGTTCTACACCGATCTGATGTTCACGATTTTTCGAGATTGCGCAGCCAGCAGCGTTTCGTCGTCTGCCACGTCACAATATTCGCGTCCTCTATTGATCGGCCCCGCAACCATTTGCCGCCCATGCGTAACACTTTTCCTCCTCCTCCGACGCCAATCTCCAGCGCCCTCTCCTTTCAACTACGGGTTCGTGTCATCCCCCAACCCCGTTCCCCTTTACGCACCGTCGCCGCGTTTGTTAAAAAAATAAAAAAATAATTAAAACACTGTTTTTTTTTTTATAATATTCCTGCCAATTTCACGAGGTCGACGACGTTTTTCCCGCCGCAGTGACCTTCTATACGTTTGTTTTGTCGAACGTGACGCGCAGGCACGTAACCAGGATTTTGTCAACAGGGGGGCCATATATTTTTGGCCCCCAACGGCCAACGGCCTCAGCCACTAAAAACTATCTAGAGACAGGGGCGTAATAAGAAAAAATTTCGGGGGAGGGGAGTTTATATATTTTCCGGGGGTGCCAGCTAAGGGCCAATGATTTTTTTAGGGGTGCCCGGCCCACCCTGGCCCCCCCCTGGTTACGTGCCTGGTGACGCGTTGTGATGCGTTTCGAGTTAGTGATGTGCGAGATATTCGACTACACTGTAATCATTTTGACCGTCCGAAAAATGATAATTTGGTTCTTCGAAATTAATCGATTTGATTTTTCTCTCGATTATAGTAGAGTAGTGATATATCATCTCCAGTGACCAATCGAAACGTCGAATGAAAATCGCGATAGAAAATTCATTGATAAAACCAATATTTTTATAAAAAATTGATAAGCCATTTTACAATATCTCTGTATTCATTTCAATTTTAATAATGAGCTTTGTTTACCGAGTGATTTATCGAGTTAGTTACTCTCAAATATGTATTAAAATGTGTCAAAAACATTTATAGAGTGATTCTCTCGATTTTTAATATTTTGTTGATTGTCGCAATAATTTGATAATGCCCACCTCTGAATAGTAGCGCTTTAAAAATCTATACTTTATTCTTGGGTCTACGCGTTTTTAAATATCGCAGTTTTCAACCGATCTTATATAGTGTACTACATGGGTTTTTGTTAATTTCAATGGACATTTCAATTATTATTCAATATCTTTCTGAAAAGTGACTGTTATATGTCTGCACATAATGACGTTTAAAATAGGAGCGCGAGTGGTCCCCTTTTTTTTATGCATTATTTATTTTCCTACGATTATTCAATATCAAAAATCACTTTTGAATCGGGGAAAGGGTTTTATAACTAATAAAATATCCAAGGAGGAAATACCCCTATCTGTTTTTGTTTATAATAGTTTTTAATTCAAATAGAAGTGGTCCCTCCCCCCTAAATGTGTTAGTACTCTCTCACTTGAGAACGATAGAATGCAAGTTGGTTGCATGGCGGCCGAGACAGCGCTTGGCGTGGCCATTTTCCCGGTGTCCTGCGTGTCACATTGCTGATCAATGGCAGGAATCAGTCCTTGGAATGACCGAGCACCGTGCGGTTGATATGCGTTACCTCACCGATCACACAGTATAATCGCTAGTTTTTAAATTAATGGTTATAGGTATTATTTTGTACTATTCAAAAATATATAATACCTTTAGCCCCGTGTTAACTTAAAATGTCATTTTAAGATAGGTACTTTGTTTAAAAATTTTTATGGTAAACATTAATTTTAATGCAATTTGTGTTTTGACTTGCAGTTTGACGTGTGGTTGAAATGAGAGAACTAGAATTGGCATCGTGAACATGTGAGGAAAATTAAGAGTTATGTACATTTGTAATTGTGTTGTGTTCAAATCATTCAAAGGAGGTGAACTTAACAGGTATTAAATTAGATATGTTTTAAAGTAAATATTATTTTAATTATAGGTAGGTAGCTTAACATTATATCTTGTGCAAGGTTTATGTAAAAGGGGTACATTTTGTTTGTATCTATCTACCTACTATATATTCCTACATTGTGTTTCGTAAGGTTTCTCATTAATATTTTTGTTTTTTTTTTTTTAAATAAACTGTTTCCAACAATATGTACAATTATGATGTTTGATTAAATTCTTAAAAATTAAAGTTTTTAACATAGAAACATAACAAATAGCTGGTAGATATGTATTTTGCGTGCATGGTCACATATTATACCACTCGTGCATAATATTTATATTTTGGTATTTAATTTGAAATAATAAATTCCTTAATTGATTCTATTTCGTTTAAAAAATTAAATTTTACCTAAATTGACAGTTGACAATCGCATATCATCATTATGAGTACTTAGAGAATGTTAAATTATTTTTTATAGGTGAAATGTGAGTTATGTAAGTTGAGTTGTAAAGGTCAAGCAGGGATGTAAGTAAATGTACAGCGACTATTTTGAGGTAAGTATTAATGAATTTTTTTGTTCTGTTCTTAAATTTGGATTTTATAAGATACAATATTTTCAGTAAATGTAGTGGAGTGGGTTCTCATTACACAATAGTTGACGGATTGGATTGGTAAATAGTATTTTGAGTTCAACATCGCGTCATTATTATTACTCAAACCATCATTACACAAAAGTTGGAAAAGGTGCATCACAGTTAAACCCTGAGTTAGGTTGTCAATTCTAGGGTTATTTAGAAGGTTATTGTTAATTCATCGTCATAATACTATAAGCAGTGTTCAATGTTGAAGAAAATAATACAACTTCAACGCTTAACTTATTTAAACGTTGACTAAATCTGCGTCTTGTCGACAGGTTCTAAGGTATTCTAATCAAAGAACAACTTTGTTTTAACTTTTAATGAAGCAACAATTTAAAATAAATTATTTTTAGTTCTATGTTCGTCTGATGTGTTCTAGATTTCCATACCTCATATATTAGAAGTTGGAGTTAATATTTCTATTGGATGGTCCATAAGACGAAGTGTTTAAACATGTAGACACTGATGGATGTATTTTTGTATCTATTACTTTGTATTAGCAAAGAGGTTGGTGGAGTGACTGGTGATCAATCCCTAATCAACCCCATCTAAGTTCCTGTAAACTGAAACGTGAAGTTAACTTGCAACAATCAACTTATAAGTACAAAATTATATAGGCTTCTTAGGGCTTAACATTTTGAAGTACCTCTTATGTTTTATGTACAATTTTATTTTTGATAACATTTGAACCTGTTTGCTAAATGTGTATTCTTTGAGTGTACCTGTCTATGAATGCATTTGGTTTCTATTTAAACCTAATGTGTATTTATTTTGAATTGAGTAGAAATTAAATTGTAAATTACTTATATTATTTGAAAGTACTTAATCAATGAATATAAATAATTTTTTAGTTTAATGCGTATTGTTTTGTTCTTTTGTTTATAATAATAATTAGTGAGCCATTTTGGTTCTAGTAAGCCTAAGTCTTTGGTTTAGAAGTTACATTACAAATTAAAATCACTTTTCGCATTATCTTCAAAGATTACCTGTTCAAAGATTAGTGTTTAAAAATTGATTGAAATTGTTCAATGCAATTAGGTTTTATATAAAGGAATTGTGTATTTTATACATAAATGTTAATTAACCTTCATTTGAAATATATGGCTATACTTTTTTTTTTTTTTCAATAGAAATGATTGTTTTATAATTTATACTACAAACTGCTGTTAAGTAAAAAAAAAAAAAAAAAAAATGGATTTTGTGAATTCTGAAAGTATTTTATGTGAATTTTTTTTAACAATAGTGTGAATATAGAAATGAATCTGATTGCAAAAATTCATGTTGTGTCTTTACTTAAATATTTATTGACATTAATATATTTCAATATGATTGAAATTATGAAGACCTGATCGTAATAAGTAATAGTGCTGCTATTCATTTTGTATTGAGAATTTAGTACCAAATAAATTTATATTTATATTAACATATATTTCTTAATTTTAAGTAGACGCTATATACTATTTTCTTCAAAAGTAAGGTTGTTTGGCTGACACCATGGGAATGATTGTTGTAGTTCATAACTGAGTTTTGTCTACAATTTTTATGCATTTATGGGTAATAAATAAAATTTGTTTTTCATATTTATTACATTACTTATTTGTCAAAATTATTGAAATAACGTAGGTATTGCCTACTTAATAGATTGTATAAGATTACACACTTCAGGTGTAAGGGTAAATTTTAAATATGTATAGGTACTTTTAGCATTTGTTATTGATTTATATACTTGATAGTACCTATTTATTTATATATTATATAATTCAGTGGCGTGGCCAGGATTTTTCAATGGGGGGGGCCAAAAAAAAAAAACACATAAGTTTTCATTAGTTTTCATTATTAACTTTAACAATTAAAGTTAATAATTTTTTTTTAAGCATGGCCAATGGGGGGGGCCATGGCCCCCAAGGCCCCCTCCCTGGCTACGCCACTGATATAATTACATACATATTTATATTGTTGTAGGCAGTAATCTTCTTTGTAAGTCATTAGGGTAATAGATTAATCTTTGATTAGTTTTGAGATTAAATATTTTTCGTTTTTATATTTAGGCAATATCGATAATATAATATATATATATATTTATATATTATATAAAGTATATACTGTCTTCTTTAAAACCAAATTACTAAAATATGTTGAACAGGTCATAAACATTTTAAGGCAAGAATGTTTTGATAAGTATTTAATTTTTACTTAAAACCATTAAAGTAATATTTCATTTGTACCATTACATTTGTATTGTTGACACCCATTACACGTAACACATAACTACAACATTCAGTTGAGAATTAACTAATATGGTAAAGGTCAATTATTGGATTCATAATAGGTACACAACCTGAAAATTAAGTTGATGAGTTATAAATTTAAATATAAAGTCATCTTCTAGAATCTTGTTCCGTCAGTAGGGATATATTCAGACTTTCGGTTAAGAAATCATAATTTTTGCAAGGAATTAAAATTGCTTACTGACACACTAATCTAATGGTTAGTGTGTTAGTAAAATAAAGGATTATACATAATGAAACTTTTTTTAGGCAGGAAAAATGAAACTTGAATCATTTTATATGGTTTTAAGTTGAGAACTAAATACTAGCCTAAATAGAATTACATAGTTTATCCGGGTAGTTGTAATTTGTATAATATTAAACAGCATTTAGTTATGTACATTGTACACATATTATATTCTATATGATATAATATGAGATACTATTTTATAGTAAATTATTCCATTTTTAGAACTTTATAACAGTGTGGTGCCTATTTGAATTCATAATTCGGCTCATTACCATTTTGATCTTAAATATTTTTTTAATTTTGAAATTAAAATACAAAACGTTTGATGGTTTTTTTTTTTTTTGTTAGTAGAGAACTAATTTAAATAATGTTCTTTTAATTAAAATACCTAAAAATTAAATGTTTTAAATTTTAGTAAGATTTATGGTATCAATGTAGCTATAAACGATTATTTTGATTATGAAACTTGATGAAGAAAACTGGTATTTTGTATTGTGTAGGTTGGTACTTACTTAGTAACCTAAATAAACTGTAAAATATATTGTTCTTGTTATTTTAGGTGTATTATGTTTTTATCATACAAGTTCTAATCATTCATTTTATTTTGACGCCTTGTGTATTCAACTAAAAAATTTGGATAAAGAAATAAGTACCTATTTGCCTAGTATCTATTTATTATGACGTATTTTACTATTGGGAAAATTTTTACTTTTTGACAAGTTTGATGATTGAACAATTTTTTATTTCAATGTTAGCAAATGTCAAATGCATAAATACTTTTTATCGCATACCTATAGCTGCGACGGAAATATATATTCTATGACAATTTAAATAATACATGTGAAAATATATTTGTTTATTTTGTTGGCTGTTTTTTGTTTGATTCTGTTGAAAGTTTTGAGTGAAGTAAGTGTACTAGTGTAGTAAAAAATGTTCAATTATTGTTTGATCTGCTTAATGAATTTGAAAGTGTATTTTTTAAATTAATTGCAGTTATGTGTCTAATTAAAAAATTTAACATCTTGGGGATGGAGCACACTATTATAGGTATCTAATAACATACTTCTCAGTAATGTCATTTTATACAATGTCATTTTATATATAGTATACAATATATCAT